>NW_004624767.1:20506933-20540823 GCF_000247695.1 Heterocephalus glaber | reverse complement strand
AAAGAGGAGACAAGGGGCCGGGGATTTAGTGCAGTGACACAGTGCCTACCTTGCAAGTGCAAGGCCCTGAGTTCGATCCCTGGTACTGCAAAAAAAAAAAAAGGAGACAAAAAGTAAAACATGTGCTCAGTGAGCTCAAAGATGATATAAACAAACAGATAATGTATTTAAAATGATTAATGAATGGGCCCCCCCAAAAAATTTTAAAAACACCAAAATAAAAAGCACTTTAAGATACAAAAATAAATAAATAAATAAATAAATAAATAAATAAATAAAACTATTAATGGACTTAAAGAAGACATGAACAAAAAGCTAGTGGAGGTCTGGGGACTTAGCTCAGTGGTGCCGCTGCCTGCCTCACAAGCGCAAGGTCCAGAGTTTGATCCCCGGTACCAAAAAAAATAAATGCTAGTGGAGCTAAACAAAATGATACAAAACATGAATGACCAGTTTAGCAAAGAATTAAGAGTCCATGAAAAGGTACCAAACAGAAATCCAGGAGATAAAAAATTCTGTTGAAGGTATGGGCAGCAGAAGTGGCCAGTGTGAGGAGAGTGTCAAGACTAGAAAATGGGACTAGTACTGGTGAATATATATTCAGAAATACCTTAAAAACAAGACATCATGGAAAATGGGTCCAACAGCTGCTAGATAACAGATTAAGGTTGTGAAAAATCATAAGAATGGCAAGATGGCATTTAAAAAAAACCTGTTTACAGATATAATGGCAGAAAACTTTCCAAGTAAGGGAAAAGAATTTAACATACAGATAAGCAAGGCTTATAGAACCATGGACAGCCACAATCAGAAGAGAACTCCAAAAAAAATCATATTCAAGAACTCAGAAGTCCAACACAAGGAAAGAATCTTAAAAGCAGTTAGAAAAAAATCAACAAACACTTATAAAGAATTATATATATATAAAAAGAATTATATCAGACTTCTCTACACAACCTTAAAGGTTAGGAGAGCTTGGAGTGAAGTGTTTCAAGCCCTAAAAGAAAACAACTTCAAATACCAGAATAATATATCCTGCAAAATTATTATTTCATAATTGATGGAGAAGTAAGGTCTTTCCACAACAAAGGGCACCTAAAGAAATTCATGACTATCAAACCAGCACTCCAAAAAAATTCTCAAGGATATCTTAGAAAGAAGCAAGCCAACAATGCCAAAAAGTCTGTAGAAAGAATACATGATATAGGGTGAGCGGCTTAAGCAGAAATGAAGAAAGAGAATCAGCAACAAGAAAATAATGCAATGACAGGAATAAGTTAATAACTTTCAGTAATAACTCTCAATATGAATGGTCTCAGTTCCTCAATCAAAAGACAGATTGGCAGAACTGGATCAAAAAACAAAATCCAATGATATGCTGTGTACATCAAAACACATTTAATTAAAAAAATTCACAAACTAAAAATCAGAAGATGGGGTCAGGGATGTAGCTCAGTGGTGCAGCACCTGCCTGGCAAGTGTGAGGCCCTGAATTCCATTCCTGGTACCAAAAAAAAAAACAAAGAACATCAGGGTGGGGATTTAGCTCAGTGGCATAGCACCTGTCTGGCAAGCATGAGGTTCTGAGTTCTGAGTTCCATCCCTGGCGCGGAAAAAAAAACAACCAAAAAAACCCAGGATGGAAAACAGTATTTAATGCAAAAAGGTCCTGGAAACAAGAAAGAGTAGCTATTTTCAGACAAAGTTGGACTTCAAGCTAAAACTGATTATAAGAGTCAAAGAAGGTCACTACATATTGGTTAAGGTAACAAATTCAACAAGATAACAATTATAAACATATGTGCACTGAACAGTGGCTCACCCAGCTTCATAAAACAAACACTACTAGACATAAAAGACTAGATAGACAGGTGTGGTGGTGTTTGCCTATAATCCCAGCACTCGAGAAGCTGAGGCAGGCGAATTGCCTCAAATTCAAGAACAGCCTAGGCTACATAGTGAGTTCAAGGCCAGCCTGAACTATATAACAAGACCCTGTCTCAAAAACAAACAAAAAAAAAGGAGATACAAAGATAAACAAAATATTGGCAAACAATAAACATCTGCTATGTAGAACAACTATACCGCCATTAACAATAGAATTCAACAATGATAGCATAGTCAACTAAATATCTATATTAATAAAGCTTAATAGTAAAGCTAATAAAAGTGGAGGGCATGGGGAAGGGAAAAATGAAAGTGAAATTTGAAAAATAAAGAAAAGGAAGATGAGACAAGAGAAAAAAGTGAGAAAGGATCCTATTAATAACAAAAAATTATTAATTGTTAATTCTAGATAAAAGTAACAAAAAAACAAATAAGAAAAAGAAGAAACAGAGGGCAAAATAAAAGGAAAAAAGAAAAAGAAATTAAACAGCCCCCAAAAAACAATGAAGAAAAATAGAAATTTAACTGTTCTTTTGAATAAATGGTTTCTTTCCAGGGTCTATAGGATTGGAATCCATGAGATATGGGAGGACAATGAGTCAGTACTAAGTCCTATTTTGTTTCCATGCTCACTTTTTTGTATATGAATGCCGAGCTCTGCTCTGCCATACCTACTGTGTGTGGTTGGTCAAAGGTGCCTGCCCTAGGGCTGTATTTGTTCCAGCTGCTCCCAGTTTCTATGTCTCTCTGTGTGCCTCATGTCACTGCTTTCTCCACCTAGCTTTATGGCCTGTGGGCTTGTAAGGTGCCCCTCTGCTCCAGAGGGCCCTTTGTCTGTACATCTCAGGCTGTGGCAACTGTTCCAGCTGAGGCTTTTCCCTAATCATGTTGGCAGATGAGAAAAGCAAACAGACCACTGAGTTCTGTGCTGGATGTAGGCAGTGGGGCAGGGGTGGGGGAGGGTGGGTCAAGCATCCTGCTGGACTTAATGTCAGCATTTTCACACCCAGCTACCTCTGAAAACCACACACTACCGGCCTGGTTTCTCACCACAGAGGGCAGGAGCCCCATGTTCTTCCTGGCCTGAGCTTCAACTTCTTAGGGGGTCTATGTCTAGCCAATGGCCTCTCTACAACTGTCTCTTGTGGCCATCTCCACCCAGTCACTCTGGTATGGTAACTCTAGAAACCTTGAAGTGTAGCTCAAGTCTTAAAACAATTAATCCCTTCCCAAGCTGCTTCTGATTAAACAGTATCAAATATGGTGGTTTGTACACTCATTTCTTCTCCAACACTAGCCTGCTATGTGGGAGTTACTGTCACAGTAAAACCCATGTTGAATTTGCAGTTTATAACAACCATGGGCTCTTCTTGTGGTTAGTGCTGTCAGCGGGGTCCGTTTTTCCTCCCTGGAGCTACTGACCCTCTCCAGTCTTACACTGTATTATGGAGATAGGTCTGTCCCCCTTCCTGGGAGCCAGGGTTAGTGTCCTAGACTGCTTCGTTCTTTAATCTTCTTTGTGTTGTTTCTCTGTAGTTTCTGCTTTTCCAGTTGGCTCTTTCTTGCTTCCCAAAGATGTATTTTGGGTTTTTCTTCACTAAGTTGTTGTTCTTCAAGGGTCTGAGCTCCAGGGACCTTGAGAGATTGTACTTTGCTTCTTGTCTTTACTCCACCATTTTTTCTCCACCTTACCTGTTGTCTTTCTCCTTCCTCAGCCCTAGTGAGACTGCTCATTGCCATCCCCAGACTGTGGCAGGAATGAGGAACAGGAGGCAGTAGCTGATAAATTAGTTGTTCAGTCAATAAATACCCATTTGGCTTGCTCCGTGTAGCCCTGTCCTGGACACTGAGGACACAGGCAAATCGAACACCTCTCATGTAGCTGGAAGGCAGATGCCAAGCAGGTACAGCGACATCAGGGGCTCACAGGGCTATAGTTACACCAGAGACTGGGGGAGCAGGGAGAGCTTTTTGAAGGAGGTAGCCCTTGAGCTGACTGAGCGTCGCAGGAGGAACAAGAGTGCCCACTAGATTGTCACTCCTGTCTCCTTAAGGGCAGATCCATCTCTGCATACCTAGAACTGCCCAGAACAGAGTGGCCTAGAATCATTGTTGAATGAAGAAAAAGAAAGGGTTGGTAGAGGGACAAAAAACAGGCAGGTAGGTAAGGAGACTAAATAAAGCCAGAAAGCCTGAGGCACTTTGTCTGCTGAGAGTCCACTGAGAACCTGGCTTCTCTTTGTGGTTTCTCCAGCTCCACCCCTCCAACTTGGTTTATATAGCTTCATGTCCTGGCACTCGGCAAACAGTGCTCAGCTCTGAACCATCATGGCTCTGAATGCCCACCTTTCTGGCCTCCTGATCCTGTTGGTGACAGGCCTAGCCCCAGGCATCAGGGACTCCCTCAGGGCCCAGGTAAGTGCTCCAACCTACCCCTCATACTTTTTCCACTGCCAGTCCCATGGCTGGGGTCACTGCTTCAGAAACCACTGGCCTGGGGACCCCCATTTCTCAAAGGGAACAACTGAGGCTGCTGAGGTGGGTGCCACTCCCAAGCTCACACAAGGTGAGAGGCTAACCAGGGGATCCCCAGCCCAGTCTTTACTCAGCTGGAGCTCACATAAAGGAGTCCAGCAATGATTCCTCTAACTATACCTCCTCCCTGATTCTTTGTCAGGACCCAGGTCCCCGGCCACTAGAGCTAAAAGAAGTCTTCAAGTTGTTCCAGATCCAGTTTAACAAGAGTTACTCGAACCCAGCAGGTACCATGGGGCACATATATTTCTAGTCCAACCTCCCTGCCCTTACTTAATAGATGAAGAGTCTGATACTTGGGGTGGGGCTAAGCAGGACAGCAGGGCTGTGGGTAGATGCAGGATCCAGTCCAAAAGTAGGTGTAGGATCATCCTTTGCCATAAACTTGGAGAGCTGGTAGCAGTTGTTGGGGAGCTACCCAGTCATAGTGTGTCCTCTGCACAGCCACTTCCAGTCCTTCTAGGCAGGGGTCAGGGGACCAGCATCTAGCCGTGTGTTCATTTAGCATTCATATTGTCCCCAAGGTGGGGACTCATTCTATGAGCTGCAGCTCAGCTCCTGTCCTCTCTCGGGGTCTCATCTCCGAAAGGAGTCTTATCTGTAGGCACCCATCCCCCAACCCCACTCTGTCCCCCCCTCTAGACCGGCAGTCAGATGTGTGAAGAGGTGGTAGAGGTGGCTGAGCAGGAAGCCAGTCTCTAACCACTCAACTCTCCCTTCTGAGTCACTGCTTCCCCTCATGGTGGGCAGATGGCCCCCTTGCTGTCTCTGGGGGAAACTGTAACCCTAGGTGGGATGGTAACTACTTCCTTGGCCCAGTCAGTGTCTGCAGTGCATCCTGTGGGGACTACAGAAAAAGATCTACACTGGCCTGGGTGGGAGGATGCCTAGCCTGTGGCCACTTCATGCCCCTGGCGAATGGACACCAGCTTGGGACAACTGCTTTTTGGTCCAGAGCATGCACGCCGCCTAGACATCTTTGTCCACAACCTGGCCATGGCTCAGAGGCTGCAAGAGGAGGACTTGGGGACTGCTGAGTTTGGAGTGACTCCATTCAGTGACCTCACAGGTACTGGGACCCTCTTGGTCCAAAGGTGGAAGGTGGGAAAGCAGAAGGTTGCCCGGGGATCCTGGCAGACAGAGCAGAACTTCTGCTTTCAGGACCAGCCTAGGTACCTGCCCCAAATCCCAGAGTAGAGAGTCAGGAACTTTTTCAGCCTTTTTGTGGGACCAGAGGCAAGTGCAGGGGAATGCACTGGCTGGGAGCTTGGCCTCTTACTGGGCCTCAGCATCCTTGCCTTGCTGCCTCCAGAGTATTATGGAAAACTCAAAAGGCCAAGGATATAGATGGTTGGAATAGAAGAGGCAGAATATGGAGAGTGAGGTCAATGCTGTAACTTTTGTGGTGCTGTCTGTCTCCCAGAGGAAGAGTTTGGCCAGCTCTATGGGAATTGGAGAGCAGCCAAGAAGGACCTCAGGGTGGGCAGAAAGGTAAGGTTTGAAAAGCAGGAGTTGATTCCCCCAAGCTGCGACTGGAGGAAGGCCCCCAATATCATCTCACCTGTCAAGTACCAGGTATTTGCACCCTCACACTCGAGCCTAATTCAGTCTAAAGGGTGAGAAAAGAGGGGGGCACCCCGCCTACACACCCCACTATGCACTACCCTGTAACTCACCAGGGAAAGTGCAATTGCTGCTGGGCCATAGCAGCAGCAGGCAACATTGAAGCTTTGTGGAACATCAGATTCAAACAGTCCGTGGAAGTCTCTGTGCAAGGTATGCCTGGCATGGAAAGGGGGATGTGACAGGGAAGGACTAGGGGCATGGTCACTCATGCTGTCCTTTTTGCCCCAGAGCTGCTTGACTGTGGTCGCTGTGGGGATGGCTGCTTGGGTGGCTACGTCTGGGATGCGTTCATAACTGTCCTCAACTACAGTGAGTACCTGGCTTTGTTGGACAACTGTAGGAGTCGGGAACATCCAGGAACAGAGTGTCCTTCCTTATCTCCAGGTGGTCTGGCCAGTGAAAAGGACTACCGATTCCGGGGGCGTGCCAACATCCACAGGTGCCTGGCACCGTTCTACAAGAAGGTGGCCTGGATCCAAGACTACGTCATGCTGCCCCGCAATGAACACAGTGAGGCCAGAGTGGGGAGACATGGGTGGAGGGTGGGAGAAAGACAAAAGGCACAGGACAGGCAGACAGAGGGTGGAGGGTGGGGAGAGGGACACCTATGTGTCAAGAGCTGCAGCCCTAAGGCAGGCAGGGCCTGATGGCACTCTCCCTCTCCAGCAATGGCCAGGTACGTGGCCACACAGGGCCCTATCACTGTGCTCATCAACCAGATGCTATTGCAGGTAGGTAGGGTAGGGTAGGGCATGTGGGGGGAGGGGGTATTTGGGAGAGTGCCCCAGACTCGGCCCCTCTGTTCCCACTTCTGCAGCATTACCGGCAGGGTATAATCAGGGCCACGCCCTCCACCTGTGACCCCTGGCTTGTGAACCATTATGTCCTGCTGGTGGGTTTTGGCAAAGAGGAGGAGAAGAAAGGGTCAGAGAAAGATCTGTCCCAGTCCAATCATCTTCCTCGCCATTCCACCCCCTATTGGATCCTGAAGAACTCTTGGGGGGCCCACTGGGGTGAGCAGGTGAGCAGGTCCACTGGCAGAAGGGACAGGGCAGAACAGGCCCTTCCCCACCTTCTGGGCCTGATGTCCCCTAACTTCCTAGGGCTACTTTCGGTTGCACCAAGGGAGCAACACCTGCGGCATCACCAGGTCCCCACTCACAGCCTGTATAGGTGATCCAGCTGAGAAGCAGCAGGTCTCCTGTCCTCTCTGAGCCTCTCCTGCATGCCAGCTGCCTCTTCACTGCCCCATCCCAAGGGTTCTGCTTGTCCTCCCAGCTTTCTCCACACCATGTGAATAAATCAAGACAAGATTTCTACTTCCCAAGTAGAGTCAGCTGGAGCTTGGAGATGGTAGGTGGGGAGAGCACAGACAGCACTTCTGACCATCCCAGTTCCTACAGGCTGGAGTACACTGTATCTTCGTGCGTGAACATTGTGGCACTCAGGGACACACATGTACACTATGCATGCCTCCACAGGCTCCTCTCCCTGCAGCAAGGCTCAGTGTCCAAACTCATGGCAACTTTATTGTCACAATGAGCAGAGTGGAGGAAGGGGCTCTTAGTCATGATAGAGGCGTAGGAGGCAGCCACGGAGGGTGCCCATGTAGCGGTCCCAGAGGGTCTGGTGCCTGGAATGGAAACAGCAACAATGATGGCCGATATTCCCTCAATGCTCTCCACAGGTGAGACACTGCTGTGAGTGCTTTCTATACCTTAACTCATTAAGTCCTCATCAAGTCTCTTTTTCTGGTGTGGTGCTGGGCATCAAACCCAGGGCCTTGCACATGCTAGGCAAGCACTACACCACTGAGCACATCCCCAACCCAATTACTCTTCATCAATTCTTGATTCTTCTAATTATTACCCTCAGTTTACCTAAGAGGAAACTGAGGTGTGGAGAGATTAAATAACTTGCCCAAGGTCACACAGAATCTAAGTGGTTGAACTAGAGACTTCGACCCGTAGGGTGGCACAGTGGAGAACTTGAGACAAGTGGCCAGCTGGGTCAAAGTCCAGCTAGACAGGAGGACTGGGATCTCTTACCGAAAACCATCCAAGGAGTGGACAGATGCTGAATACTGATTCAGGAAGAGCCGCACATCATTCAGCGGCCAGTGGTCAGAGCGGCAGGGTTCCACAAACTGTGGGCAAAAGGGAACATTTAGTGCCACCAGTATAGCCCAGGGACAGGTCAAGCGAGGGATGGGTGGATGGTGGGCAGGGAAGCTCACTTTTTCGATAAGGTCCACAAACAGGTCTCTGACGTCCTTATTGTGGATCAGCTTGGCAGCCACATTCACCAGCCCCCGAGACAGGTTCTGTGGGGCAGGGATTCTAGGAGTTCTGTCTTCTGCCCCAGAAGCTGGAGGCTGAGCACAGAAGCTGGGGGAGGGGCAGGCCCCTCTCCAAATCTATCCACCTCCCTCAATCGACCAGGTCCCCTCTTTCCAAGTTGTTTCCCCCTCACAGGCAGGCAGAGGGAGCAGCAGTGCCACCTGCCGGTCAATCTCCAGCCAGTGCTGAGTTGCTAGGCAGGGGTAGTACAGGGAGGTTGAAGATGCCCAAGGGAAAGGCTGGATGGGGCCACAGACCTTGAAGTTAGCTTCCATCTCAGAGAAGACGCTGAGTTTTCCCCGGAGGGCGGTGCACACCAGGCTGCAGGGAGACAGGGTCATGCCTAGAGCCACCTGAGCCCTACTTCAGACCCTGTCCCATGGATCCCCCAAGGTCACCTCTTGTGCAAGTCCAGAAGGTCCTTATCAGCCACTAGCACCTTGAGCTCCTTCAAGTCCTGGAGAAACTCCTTGTCTAAGTCCACATCCATGTCATCCACCTGGGAGTCTGCATGAGGCCCATGGAAGGAGTTGGGGTGGGTAATAGACCCACTCTGTGAGATCCTGAACCTGCCTTACCCACCACTCATTGATCCCCAAGGGACACAGGGGAACTGAGGTTCCAGAGGGGTAGTGCCATGCTCCAGGCCATAGAGGCAGTGACCCCTTGGTTTATAGACAAGGTGTGTATGGGGAATGCAGACTATGAGCAGAAGAGACTCAGGCCTGAGTGGAGGCCTGAAGAAGAAAGGATGTAAGCTGGACATGGTACATGCCTATAATCCCAGCTCTCCGGAGGCTGAGGCAGGATGAAGGCAAGTTCCAGGTCAGCCTGGACTATATAGCAAGGCCTGGCCTCAAAAAGATAAGAGAAGAAGAAAGGATGCTAGGAACTGGGGACCTGCAGGAAGAACTGCTGGTGGGGAACCAGGCCCTGAGAGGGTAGGGAGCGTCCAGGCACCTGGGTTGGTGGGGGCCTCACCGACGGCTCCAAGGGTCCAGTTCTGGATCATGAGCTCAGCACAGAAGGCAAAGTCACCAAAGCTCAGATACTGCAGCTTTTTCTTTCCTGTTTCAAATCGGTTATTGGCAAAGAAGACGATGGCTGCATAGTCCCTGCAGGTAGGGGACAATGGATCCTCTCAAGGCTTGAAAGTCCTTCTCATTGCGCCTATCGTGGTATGCTGAATATTAAACTTACTTAATAAATATTGTTGAATAAAAAAATTCCTAGCTTGGCATGGTGGCATACACCTGTAATCTCAGCACTCTGAGATATTAAGACAGGAGGATCACAAGTTCGAGCCTAGCTTGGGAATTTAGTGACTTAGTGAGACCCTATGTCAAAATTTTAAAAATTAGAAAAGAGCTAGGGATGTAGCTGAGTGTGGAGACCCTGGATTAAATCCCTAGTACTGAGAAAAAAAATTTCTGCCTGTGATCTTGGCTACTTGGGCGGCTGAGGCGGGTAAAAGGCAAGTTTTTGGAGAGCCTAGGCAGCCAAGTTGTGGCCTCTTTTCTGTTCCAACCCACTGTGTGGGTCACTTCTCTATGGGCCTCCTCATCTCTGCAGAGGTTTCAGCCTAGGTTTCCTAAGGGTCAAAGTAGGAGAGTACAAGGCTATTAGCTACCATACTGAAGACTTCCTAAGTGTGCCACTCCCAACAGCCCAGCTGGAAAATGGTCCTACTGGGATTCAAACCCAGGTCAGTCTGATCCAAAAAGTCAGATGACCATCCCCCCAGCACAGCCAGGAAGTGAATGGGGTTGAGGTGGGGAAAGTGGACTGGCTTCAGAGCCAGGGAAGATTTGTGCAGGTGGGCAAATGGCTGGCCCCTCACCTGGACAACCGGTCAGAGAGGAGGAAGTGTTGCTGGATGTTATCCACGAGGGAGCCCCGCATTTCCTCCACCACCTTGAAGACTCGCTTAAAGTTGTCAAACTGCAAGGCAGTTAGGGGAAGAGGAGAACTGGTTAGAAGGTACTCACCCAGTGAAAGCTTATCGAATACCCCTCTCTCTCCTATCTACCTATCTAGTCAGCAGTGCTGATTTAGCACTTGTTATTCCTTCAACAAACTACTAGTTATTAGTAGCTGTTATCAAGTCAAATGTTTACTGGCTTCTGTCATCTTGTGTTGGACTGAACTCCTAGCTCCATATTCAACTCCATTTTAGCATCATATTCTCTGGTTCTTCAGAAGCCTGAGCCAGAACAGACTCTCTTGGCTTAATCCCAGGAACTTGAAATGAGCAAATGCTAAGGTGTACATAGCAGCTCACAGGAGTCACAGATGAAAGGCATCAAAGGCCCAGAAGGGTTACTTCTCCTTAGCATCACCAAAAAGTCTTGTGGTCCCCTGCCTTGGACTTCAAGGAGTAGATATAACCAAGAACAGTACCTTCCAGGTGGGAACAAGATGAGAAAAATGTAAAAATGTAAACTTAGAGAGGTTTGCAGGAGAGCCTAAAGGTTAAGGACAAGGAATGCAGCTGCTATCCAGGAAGCAATGGGAGCCAATCAGTTTGAGCAGGGGAAAGCTGTGGTCAGATCTGGGTCTGTGAAAAGCTACTCTGGCCATACTGGAGGGGATGGGTTAATAGAGACAAAAGGGGAAGAAGAAACTGGTAGGAAGTTGCTGCCACAATCAGAGGCTAGAGCTGGGGCAATGGCCAAGGGATGAAGTGAGGGAGTAGACAGTAGGTGGGATGTGGTATACATGTGAGTGCAGTGCCCACCTGTCTCCGGCAGCTCTTAAGGGTGATGCCTGTTTTGGTGCTGATGTCGTCCAGGTCTTTCTTGGTACCCTTGGACAGCTTCTTGCCCAGGACCTCCCGAACAAAGGCCTCATCAAAAGCATAGTACCTGGTGGAGGCAGGACATCAGTGACCCTTCATAAAGAAGGAGAAAAGGGGCCTGGTGGGGCCTGGGACTGGCCCTTTCTGTTCCCAACTTTCTGAGATCCTGGGTAAGTCCCATCCCCACCCCCCACCCCCGCCTCAGTTTCAGCCTGTAAAGTGGGTATATGGTTATAGTGGCTAGCGTCCCCACCATCCACCAATTGAGCACCTCTCAATGAGCAGAGCCTGCCGGGAGGGCGGGATCTGGAAGATGAGCTGGTGCAGCAGTTTGGGGGGCGCATGCAGCAGGCGCTCGAGCATGTGGAAGGTGCGATAGTGGTCCATGGTGTCGCTCTGCAGCACGGCTGCCGTGGCTCCCGTCTGCTCCAGGATTCCGGAGCGCACTCGTCGAGCCACCGCATCACTCACTGAAGAGTGGGCGCTAATATCAGCCCCACTGTGCCAACCTCAAAGACCCTCAAGAAGTTCGGCCCCAACTTCTCTACATCCCTTATTCCCAGCCGCCTGACAACTTCCCTAAAGGACACCCAAATCCTGGTTCCGCCCCTCTCCCATACAAAACAACGCTCCGCCGGACCGGCTCCCCCAGGCGGCCGCACACAGACCTGAGTAGCCATCCAGCCACAAGCGATACACGTCCTCATCGATAAGAGTCGTGTTCCCCACAAAAATGTCCAGCTCGTTGGTCATGGCTATGCCCGGGCCCGGGGCGCCCCGAGCAGGAGCTAGCACTGCCCGGGCCGGGCGCGGTGCCCCTGGGCCACTTCCGGGAGCGCAGAGATTCCGCTCCGAGCACCCGGAGCCGGTGAAGGCCCATTTCCGGTAAGGAGCCGGTGGGGGCGGGAGCCACAAGAAAAGAGGCGGAGGCCTGGGCTGTGGAAGTAGCTGGTCCTCCTTCTGCTGGGAGGAGGCTAGGCTCGTCTTCCCCGCCTACTCTGGCCTTCCCAGCGGTTTTCTAGGAGAGTCTGGAGCGCGGGGCGTGGTGGAAGAACATAGACTAAGGCAGGAGGATTGCTGCAAGTTCGAGGCCAGCCTGGGCTACATAGTGAGTTCAAGATCATCAGCCTGAACTACACTGTGAGACCGTTTCAAAAAAAACACAAAACACCTCATAGTGCTCCCGTCAGCCTCCTCTCCCCCGAAAACCCACTCCTCACTTCCTCCTGGCTTTTTCTCCCACTGTCTCTGCCTTCTGCGGCCTCCCAACTTTGACCTATATCCTAAATTTAGAAGTGTCACAGGGCTCTATGCTAAATGTTTTCTCTGCGAAACGAGTGTGGGGTCCTGCTATGAAGGGCTCTTGCTGGGGGACCCTGTGTCCCTCCTGCGGAGGAGCATCTCTCTTGGACTATGAGCACCTGCTTCCGCATGGTTTTAACCACACACCCCTCCTCACACAAGCTTATTTTGTCCCTCTGAGCTCTGCCTGGAAGGCCCCCACTTGCCTGACTGCCTCTCTGCCAAGTCTCTCCACATGGTCTTCCCATAAAGCACTTTGAAATTTTAACACATTCTAGACATTCTCACTTCCCAATCTGTTTCTTTCCTGCATCCCTATTGCAGTTACACAACCCCAACATCCACCCAGTTCTCACAGTAGAAACCTGGGCTGTCTCCCAGATTTTCTCTCCCTACTTTCAGTTCTGCTGATTTGCCACCTAAATATCTGCAGTATCTGTTTCGTTTTCTCCACTCCAACTGTCCCAGCCTAGTCTTTCTGCATATCTCTTCTACCTCATCCGACACAGTGTTACTAGTCTCCCAGCCTATATCCTTTCTCTCTAGGGCCCATCCCACACAGAGGAGCTGAACAATCTTTTAAAAATGCATATTTAAAAATGTTACTCCCCTGTTTAAAATCCTTACTGACCTTTGGAAACACTCCAATCTAGTATTGAAAGCTCTTAAAATTCTAGCTTCCACCCACCCTGAAAGCTCCTTCCCTGTCTTGCCACTTTCTGCACACATCTGCCTTTCAAAAAAGATAAAGCTACCCTCATTGTTTCTAAAGTAGCTAGGCTTTTTGTGGCATCAGTGTCTCACCACACTATTATCCACTCCCTCGCATAGCTCTCTCTTTACTTGGCAAAGCCCTATGCATCTTTCAGGGCCCCGTTGGTATCACCTCTTTGGGAAATATGTTTGGGATCTCTGACAACGTATTCCTGCTCTCTTCCATTCTTCTTTTTGGTGCTGGGGTTGAACAAGGGATTTGCTTGTGTTAGGCAAATGCTGTCACTGTACTACATCCCCAGTCCTCCTCCCACATTTCCCTGTTTTCTCTGCCAGATTGTGACCTTATGAGGTCAAGGTCAGTATCTTGGTCGAGTGTATTTCTGCATGAGTCTTACACAAAATGAAAGTTTATTGAACATACGAACCCCTTGGATTTCCACCCCTACTTCCACACAGGAAATGCTCCCGGGGAGAGAAGGCGGGCTAACAATGAGCCGGGAGGTCTGGATTCCGGATTCTGAGGAGTTAGTTGGGAGCCATGCTTAATGAGCCCAGACTCCTCAGCTCCATTTTGGGATGACCTGGAAAGCAACCCTTCTGGATTCCAGAGTAGGGTGATTAAGAGTCAGGGAGGACACTTGAATCTTTTTTTTTCTCACCCGAATCTTCTGAAGAAGCTAAGGGGCCTAGGTTCGAGTTTAAGGAGATTCGGAATTTGTCTCCAAGTCTGGTTGAGACCAGTGCAGAAGGCAAGGATGCCGGGGTGCGATGTGCGATGTGCGATGGAGATCTTGACCCCTCACTCTGGAGTGGACAGGGAACTGCTTCTTTGCACCCGGGTCCCGCCCCTTTCCGGAAAGCTTCTCTGATTGGTTGCCCTTCCGAAACGTCAGGCGGTCCCGCCCCGGCGCGCGCCCCGCCGCGTGCCCACCCCCGGGTGGCTGCTGCAGCCTACGCTGTCTCTGCCACTGTCCACCGCCCGCTGAGCTGGACCCAGAGAGGCTCCAGGCCGGGCGTTTGCTTCTGGACCGCCGCGGCGAGCGGGCGATGCTCCAGCGGCCTGAGCAGGCATGGAGGCCGAGGCAGGCGGCCTGGAGGAGCTGACAGATGACGAGATGGCGGCGCTGGGCAAAGAGGAGCTGGTGCGGCGCCTGAGGCGAGAAGAGGCAGCGCGCCTGGCCGCACTGGTGCAGCGCGGCCGCCTCATGCAGGAGGTGAATCGGCAGCTGCAGGGTCACCTGGGCGAGATCCGCGAGCTCAAGCAGCTCAACCGGCGCCTGCAGGCCGAGAATCGCGAGCTGCGCGACCTCTGCTGCTTTCTGGACTCGGAGCGCCAGCGCGGGCGGCGCGCGGCGCGCCAGTGGCAGCTTTTCGGGACCCAAGCATCCAGGGCGGTGCGCGAGGACCTGGGTGGCTGTTGGCAGAAGCTAGCCGAGCTGGAGGGCCGACAGGAGGAGCTGCTGCGGGAGAATCTGGCGCTTAAGGAGCTCTGCCTGGCGCTGGGCGAGGAGTGGGGTCCCCGAGGCGGCCCCGGGGGCGCGGGAGGCTCAGGCGCCGGCCCGACACCCGAGCTTGCCCTCCCCCCCTGCGGACCCCGCGACCTAGGCGACGGTAGCTCCAGCACCGGCAGCGTGGGCAGCCCGGATCAGTTGCCCCTGGCCTGCTCCCCCGACGACTGAGGGCGCTGCTTCTACGCCGATGCCCGCCCGGATTGCTCCCTGAGCGCCCGGACTGCTGTGGACCTTGGGATCTGGGCGCTGGCATGGACGAAGAAGCCCTGGTACTAAGGAGGCCCCCTCGATCTCGCTGGCGGGGCAGCAGGGGAACTGAAGGCTGGAGCGGAGGGACTTACTGGGGGTTGTGTGGGGACTAATAAACCGGGATGGAAGCCGAGCCCGAAGCCTTGGCAGCGTCTGTTTGGGACTCGCCGGGGCTGGGATGAGGGCAGGATCGCTGAGACGGGGTAGCACCCTCGAAGGGACTGCAGAACTAAGGTGGCTGACTCTTTCATTATCTCGAGGTTGGGGTGGGATGCGGGACGGTGGTAAACCACGGACTTCCCCAGTCGGGCGCCGGGGCAGCCCTGAAGTGGCTCCAGCTCCCTCCCCACCTCCTTCCTGTCCAAGACAATGGGGCAGGAAGCAGGTGTTGGGGACCTAGAACCCACTGACCATTCTCCGAAGGTGGAAGGGGACATACCGGCGCCCCCCTATGGCACAAGCAAGAGCACTCTTTGCTTGCACCCCACAATACTCTGAATCCTGTAGCTGTGGCAGAGCGAATGTAGCGCCATTTGTCAGATAAGACAGTTGAGGTCCAAAAATATTTTTTAAATTGTCCAGGGTCACGCAGTGTGTCAGAAACTGACGCTGGAACCTAGAGCTTCAGGCTGCAAATTGCCTCCCTTTAGCTTCTGCATCCATCCAGACATCCAGCCAGAGCATCAAGACATTTATTCCATTTTGGCAGGACTGTATAAAAATATTCTCTCTAGGAAAATAAATAGCAGCTGCCCTCGATGTGGGGGCTTGGATTTCCTGGAGCTAGAGGTTTCTCAGAGCTGGGGGCTACAAGTTAGCTCATCACAGAAGCCTCTGGCACCTCCTGAACTGTGCCATTCAGGAGGAGCCTGCAGAATCCCTAGTCCAATGAGCTGGTGCTGCTGGCAGTGAGGCTGGATGAATTAGTGTTCTAGGCTGGTAAAATGGCACCTTCTGTCAGGGTGGGCTTGGCTGGATCAAAAGAAGAGGGTGATGGAGTTTGGGAATGGTCTAGAATGGGATAGGGTTAGTCTTGGTACGATAGCATTTCTCTGGCACAAATGGAAATATTTTGTCTCTGGTTTAGTCCAAATTGGGATGGAGAGGCCAGCTCTAGAGAAACAGTGAGCAGCTTTGGTAGCCCCAAGCTGGCTCTACTGAGAAGCAAAATATGCTCAGTCTCATCAAGAGGGATGGAGAAGAAACTACTGGCATTGGGTATGGAATATGATCCAGGCCTGCTGGACCAATGGGGGAAAGGGAAATGTTGGCTAGGTTAGCATCTGCAGGGGTGGGACTGGGTGTCTCACAAAGCAAGGAGGGTTGGGGAGCCTAGAGGGTCTGAAGATGGGTCCCCACTGCTGCTGCTACTCTTTCGATGAGCTGAGGCACAAGGCTCAGGGGTGCTGGGATAGGTGAAGACCAGACTGGGGGTAAAAGGAGTCAGGGAGGGTGTGGTCATGAGTGTTGGGGTGTGCAATGCCTCGGGTTCAAGCACGAGGCCCGGGGAAAGGGAAATACAAGGTATAGGACGGCAGGGGGCTGGTGGGCTGGTGGTGCCACTGGTACTGCTGGCACCACCTGGATCCCTGTCCTTGTCTACTTCTGGGATTTTGCAGATGGGGCGGTGGGCTTCCAGCACCAGCTCCAGGCGCTCCTTCTGCTTCTGCAGCTCCTCTATCTCTCGCTGCAGCCCGGATTTCTCATCCTCCAGTTTGTCAGTCTCCTACAGAGTGTCGGGGGAAGAGTTGGGAAGATGAGGGCTGAAGACCCCAAAGCCTCTGGAGGGGGTGGGGGGGGAGTCCCCAGCAGGTCTGTAATGCAACTCCCATGAGTCCACAGGAGAAAATAGGCATGACTCCCATCAGGCCCTGGGCATCTTGAAAGAAGATTGCCCGCTAACCTTGGCTACGCTACGTTCTGCTGCTAGGTGCATTACAACTAATGTTTAATTGTATTTTCCTCCTTTTCCCAGAACAACTGCCCTTCAGACACAGATCTAGGGTAGGGTGTGGAGGACTAATAGACTGGGGCCTGCGGGCGCTGGGGACCCTCCTAGGCCCGGTGGGCCAGAACCAGTACTCACCGCCTGCAGGAAGTCGGTCAGTTCCTTCCTCCGGTTCCTGCACTTGGCCGCAGCCAGTTTGTTTCGCTCGCGCCTCACTCGGCGGCGCTCCTCCTCCTCTGGGCTGATCTGGGGGTAGGGATGGGGCAGCAGTGAGGCAGAGCCCAAGCCATTTGCTCCCCGGAGCTTACTATCGCCCAGTGGTAGAACTAGCAGAAGCGTGGCAGCGCCGGGTGGGCGTGGGGGGCTCAGCCTGTAATTTAGGGACTGCCACACCCCACCTAGTTCTCTACACTCAGGGTCAAATATCCTTGGGGACTTGGCTTTGGCACCTAAGTATTTCTCTCCCATAATCCCCTTCCCTGTCCACAAATCTAACCTTCCTCATGTAGAGTTCAGGTAAGATGCCCTCGCCTCCTGGAAGCCTTCTCATTTCCCAGGTGGGAGTGTCTTTCCTCCTCTGAGCCCCTGGGACTGGGTTATCCCTTTTCACAGGACTCTAATCCTTCTAGATCTCTGGAAGACCAAATCTCCTCTTATCCCAGGAACTACAAACTGTAGGAGGGGCTCATAAATGCTGCTGAATAAGTTGCAATTTATTGTGAGCCTACTATGTGCCAGCTAGGCACTTTACCTAGCTGCTTCTATACCTTCTCCTTTTCCTGATGTGCTAACTGATGCTAGGCAAGCACTCTACCACTAAGCCTGAGCCCCAGCCCCAGCCCTTACATAGATTCTTCATCCAATTTGCCACGCAAGGAAATGAAGCCCAAGGAGGATGAGTGTCTTGTTCATGGTCTTGTTCATGGTTCCAGAGTAAGAATTAATATCCAGTCATTCTTTTTGCATTGAGGGAGAAGCAGCTGATGGAGGTCCCCTCTCCCAGTAGGACCTCCCTGAAAGCTTACAGCCCCAACCTGGTAGTACCCAGGATCAAAGGGTCACACGCAAGGCTGAAGGAAGAAGTATGGGGTGGGGAGTTAGCCCTGGTCTGTCTCTGCTCACATCCCAGTCCCTTTCTCCAGTTGCTCACAAAAGCCAGCCATTCTGTTTCTGGGACATCTGCTCCTGGCTGATCTCACCTTTCTCCCAGGGTCCCCAACTCCTTCCCCCATCCTCTACCCAGCCTTAAGAACAAGCTTTTTGTCTTTTTCTTCTTTTTAAATAAGGTCTCATTATGTCCCAAGCTGACCTTGAATTTGCTATATAGCTATATAGTGCAGGATGGCCTTAACTCTTCAAACCTCCTGCCTCAGGCTTCCAAGTGCTGGGATTACAAGCATGTATCACCATGCCCAGGAAAAAGCAAGCTTTTTCTTTTTTTCATAGCAAGCTTTTAATCCCACCATAGTCTCATATACCACCCCCACCCAAAGAGGGGAAAGGAGAACCACTCCCTCACAGACCCTCCATCTCTTACTCATTTATTTGGAGGAGAAGGGGGTTCTCAGCTCCTTCTGCCAGGAGCCTTCTGTTAGCTCCTCCATGCTCAGGATCTGACTTTAGAGTTGGGTGGACCTGGGGCCAAGGACAATCCTGTCTTGTGTGATCCTAGGCAAATGACTATCTCTCTGTGCCTGTTTCCTCAGCTGGAAGATGGAAAAAGCCAAAGTGTATTTCCTAGAGGGTTTTTGTGAGGATTAAATCAGATAAGGGAACTGAGACCCAAAGAATAGCAGAAGGGAACCCTCTTGTTCCAGTTCTCTCCCCAGTTACTGACAGCTTAAGTCTGTGCCCACCACACATGTCAGCAGGTGGAGACCCTCTCGCTTCTCCACATGCATACCTTACATTCTCTCCCCTCCACCTCAGTTCTTGTTCCTGCCATCCCCTCTCCCTATGCAAATCCCACCCACCTTCTAGGTTACATGCCGCCTTTGCCAGGAAGCTTTTCCTGACCCAGAAGTGACCTCTTTGCCTTCTGGGCCTTCCCGGGGACAGATCCTATGACTTTTTGCTTTGTGCAGTAGTCATAATAGCCTTACCTTCCCCCTTCTAAGCCTGTGCTCTCCAGCAAGAGCTTGTCCAGCTAGCACCCCTGTGGGCATTCAGCACAACTGCAACACCTCTGTTGCTTACCTGTTCACAAGGCCTTCGACGCACCCCTGAAGGTGGCCCCAGGGCCCGAATGACTCCTGGCCTGAGCTGTGGGGGACTGTACTGGGGGTAGGCCAGAGGCCTGGGGTAGCTGCTTGGCCCCAGGAAATGAGGCTGCACCATCCACTGCAATTCCTGGCTGCCACTCACAGCATTGATGCTTGGCACAAGGTGGAACTTCTGAGAGAAAATAAATGAAGTGTAAGGGATGAGGTCTGTTGGATTGAGAGGCTTCCAGATTCTACCATACTACTGTCCACCCTCCACAAAGATGCTGGTTCAGGGAAAACAGAAAGAATGCAACTTGGCTGTCAGAGAAACTCAACCTGGTGGCAGACTATGAGCTGTGTAACTTTGGGCAGGTCATATCACCTTTCTGTGTCTGTTTCCCCATCATGGCTAATTCTTATCAAGCATGAACTGTCTGGTACTGTTCTAATCACCTTACAAACAGAGACTCATCTAGCTGGCACAACAGTATCTTCATTTTCAGACAAGAATAAGGTTGTCCACAGACAAAACCAATCAGTAGGAAATGGGATTTTAGCCCAACTGGCTGGGGTCTTACCCATTCCTTCACCCATCCACACAAAAAACCATAATTATGGCACCTACCAATAGCTCCCACTGTGGGTATGAGAATCAAGTGAGAGAATGTGTGTGACAATCTGGAAAATGACATGTGCCCAATGCAGAGGGGCTATGATGGGCAAGAGCTGCTGCTCTGGACTCAGCTTGTCCCACTTGGACTCTCAGCTCAGCCACTTACTGGCCAAGCAAGTTATTTAACCTCAATGTGCCTCAGTTTCCTGTTGGTTCTATAAAGTAGTGCTTTTTTTTTTTTTTTTTTGTACCGGGGATTGAACTCAGGTCCTTGCGCTTGGGAGGCAATCGGCAGAACCACTGAGCTAAATCCCCAGCAAGTAGTGCTTTAATAACTCTGAAATCATAGTTTTGTTTTTGGGGTTTTTTTTGGTACTGGGAATCGAACTCGGGACCTTGTGCCTGCGAAGCAGGCGCTGGAACCACTGAGCTAAATCCCTGGCCCTGAAATCAGTTTAATTCATAGCATTAAAAAAATCAATGGTTCAAAAAAATAATAGTGGATTTTTAAATCTATGGAGTCTTGGAGTCCATGAAATGTGGCAAATGAGGTGGGAAGAGCCCGGTGGCTGTCTGGCACCCTGTTAGCACTCCAGCCATTACTAGGGAATCATTTTCTTTAGCCAGAAATTTGAGCAGTGGGTTGGGATGTGGGTTCAGTGTTCTGGGAAGAGATCTGGTGCCCAGCCCTATGGGGCCCAGCCGTCCAGGAAGTGCCCGCCAAGCCCAGGCAAGCCCTGGCCCAGTGCTATGGGCCTAGCGACGACCCAGTGACCCCAGTTCCGGGCCCGAGGCACCGCCGGGCAGCTTCGCTTGCTCCCGAAGTTGTCCGGGACGGGGCTGCTTCGGGCCAGGAAGGGAGGGGCGCCCGGGGTGACTCAGCCACCGTGACTCGGCCACCGTGACTCTGCGGAACGGACGCCGCTCCTTCCCTCCCCTGGCGACACGTGCTCGCAGCCCCTCGACAGGAAATGGGCACCTGCAGCCTCGCGGGTTCCCCCAGCCGGCAGTGGGCGCCTTTCGGTGCGGAGAGTGGGGGGTGGGGTTAAGGGCTGGATGATCCCACGCACCACCTGGCACCTCGAGGTTTCTATTTGTCCCATCCCTCATTGGAGTCGGGAACCAGTCCCCTGGAACCCATCAGGGTCCAATGCGCAAAGAACGCAATAGAGACTTGGTGACAGGGGAGAGATGGACGGACAAATGGACAGACACACGGACAGCCACAGACTGCCGAAGATTCCCACTCTGTCCAGGCTGGTCTCTCGTGAATCCCGTCCCCCTTCTGTGTAGGATGTCTCTGCCATAGACCAGATCCTAGGAATTTAGCCCGATATGGAGAGCTGGCCGGAGGCAGATGGGACACAGAATTTAGCGGTGGACAGGAGGAAAGAAAAGACGGTAATGGAGACAGAGGGACAGATAGCAGACAGTGAAGGAGAATGGGACGGCAGAGAAAGGGTGCGTTAGTTGATCTTCGGTGCGCCCGCGGCGCGCGTTCCCCTGAGTCCTGGGGCAGAGGACACTGGCCCTCGACAGTGCACAATCCGCAGGACCCTCGGCCCCGTTCCAGACCGGGTCTCTGCTCTTGGTCCCGATCCTCGTCCCGAAGCGCACGGCAGCCAACCCCGGCGTCCCAAGCACTGTCCACTCAGGGACCCCATGAAACGGCCCGTCTCACCTGCTGGGCGGCCGCCTGCGCCGCGGCGGGGGGCTGCGCGGGCCCTCCGTACGCACTGCCGGCCCCGGAGCTCGGTCCGGGTTCCCCAAAGTCTCGGTACATGCCCTGGGCTGGCTGCTCTGTGGGGTCCGCGTCAGCGGCTTTCGGCTCGCGGGGTCTGACTCACTCGCGCGTTGCAGTCGTTTCTTTTTATGAATGAAAATTTCACGGGCTGAACCACTTCTACCGCGGGGGGTGGGGGCGTTTCTCAGCGGTGCTGTCACCTCGGGGCCCCACCTCTCCAAACGCACAGCCTTCCGCCAGTCCGCACGGAACTCCACGATCCCTCCTACAGCGGGCAGCCGCCTTTTCTTGGACAGCACAAGCAGGCTTGGCGTCCCCCAGCTGCCGCGAGCCTGCCCCCTCTGACGTAGCTGCCCATACATGGTGCAATTTCCTCGCCACGCCTAGGTGGAGCCGAGGATTCCCCTGCTGATTTACGCACCTGCCCAAAGCCCTCGCCCCGCCCTTCGCGCCCCGCCCCGCCCCTGGCGCTGCGCTCTCCCGGCCGAGTGTGGCTTCTGTTCCTACTTCTACAAAACAGGACAAAATAGTCCCATAACTACCTTGCTGCGCGCGTCCGGGGTCGGAATGAGGAATGTGAAAGCTATTTGGAAAGTACAAAGGGAATTATAAATGTAATTTTTGTTACAGTTATTATTATGTACTGGATGGTTAATTCCAATGCCAAGAATCATCCCAACTGCCATTCATTGTGACCTGAAGGCCCTCCACTAGCATTGTTTTAAGACTTCAGCTGTACTAGAACGTGAATAAATGACAAACCAAGGACACAAAAAGTTGTAATTTAAAATTTTTTATTAGTACATGTACGCAGTACATAATGTTTACACTCCTGGTGTGGAGTTGCTACATGTACATAACATATCTTAATTCCTTTTTTCATCCTTTCCCTCTCCCTCTCCCTTCCCTCCATCTCTCAATTCCCTTCCCATTTGGGAAAGATCTATCTCTACTTCCTATTATCTTTTATTTTGCTCTTTATTTATAATTTGGGTTTCTCATATAAGAGAAACCATGTGATACTTAAGCTTGTGTGTCTGATTTATTTCACTTAACATTATGATCTCAAGGTGCATCCATTTTCCTACAAATGACTCAAATTTATCCTTTTGACCTTTTTTTTTTTGGTACCGGGGATCAAACTCGGGACCTTGTGCTTTCGAGGCAGGCACCAGAACCACTGAGCTAAATCCCCGGCCCAAATTTATCCTTCTTTAGGGCAGAGTAGTACTCCATTATGTGTAAATACCACATTTTTTTTATCCATTCATCTGCTGATGAACATATAGGCTGCTTCCAAGACTTAACTATTATGAATTGTACTGCCATAAACATGAGTATGTATGTATCTCTGTAATATGTCTTTAACTCTTTTGGGAAGATACCTGAGAGAAGAATAGCTAGGTCAAATGGAATTTCTAATTTTAGTTTTTTTCATGAATCTCCATACTGATCTCCATAGTAGTTGTACTAGTTTACATTCCTACCAACAAATGTTGGTATTTTTAAATGCTTACAATAAATTAAATGGATTGGAAAAAACAAACCAAAAAATAAACAAGGTGATGCTTTGAAATGCCACAGATATAATAATGCAATACAGTTGTGCTACTCAGGATAATCTCTGTTTTCATTCAGAGCCTACAGACAGTGACAGTCTGAGCTGAAGCCCAGATGTCCCAAAGCTTGATAAACATCAACTTTCTTGACTGTCAATGATCTTCCAGGAATGTGTGACTGTGTGTCACCATCCTTGTTTGGAGAGTGTGTCAAAAGTATATGAATGAAATGTGTTAGGGAGGTGGGTACCATCATCTTCCCCCGTTTTACAGATGGGGAAAGTGAAGCTGAGATTTGTGGAAATGAGTTGTCCAAGGTCACTAATAAGTGACTAAGGCAGGTCATTGAGTCAGGGCTGCAGAAGTTCCAAACCCAGGCTCAGCGAAGATTTTCCTCACAGCTTCATAGATGCCTCTCCACACGTACAGAATGAATGCCTCTGCTTCCTCCCATTTTGTTGATGAGAAGACTGAGGCCTGGGGAAAAGAGCTGCTAGGGTCACGAAGCAGGAAGGCTGGACTCTACTGCTCTTCCCCCAGTACCTTCAGCTGATCAGCTCCAGTTCTGCCCTGGCGGGGGGGGGTGGTGGTCCTGGGCTGCTTTCTGTGGATATGGAGGCCAGGGGTCTGTGGGTCCTCTCAGGACTTAGAGCCAGGGTCCTGGGGTTCTAGTCCCAGAGCTAGCATTTTCTGTCTGTGTGACCCAGGGAAGCTCACCTTCCTGGACATCCAGGCCCAATTGAGCCTCCTGCTGACCTCATAAGGTGGCTGGAAGATCAAATGAGATCACAAATGTGAAAGTGCTTTGTAAGCTGTAAAGTTCTGTGCACTCAGTTGGTTACCAGCCTAGCACCCCTCCCTTGCCCTGGTTCCACTCAATGCTTCCTTTAAAAAGAAAAGAAACCTCTGCAGTTTACCCAAATGAGAAATATAAAGGGTGTGTGTGTTTTGAGAAAGAGGGAGGAAGGGAGGGGGAGAGAGGAGAGAGAGTGGAAAAGAGAGGGAGGAAATGAATATGAGAATTTTTAAACAAATCTGGTTCTGGGTTTGAATTCTGGTTAGGCCACCCACCTCTGAAGCTGTATGCATGTCAGTAAAATGGAGACATAATTGACAAGAATAGAAATAAAATAATATCACAGGCTTAGCACAGCCCACAGTAAGAATTTGACAGTGAAAATAAATTCACATGTGAATAAATTGTGTGTGAGAGTGTGCGTGTGTGTGTGTGTGTGTGTGTGTGTGTGTACGTGACTCTGAAAAATCCCTTCCTGCTCTAACCGTTGGTGGAGCCACAAGAGGCCCTTTCAGAGGCAGCACATTCCAAGCTCCTCAGTCACCAATTCCTGCCTCATGGCCCACAGACGTTCTTAATGGCTGACCTCACCGGCTCCTACCAGGGACCACGGAGACTGCTGGGATCTGGGGGACCTGGGAGATCCTGCCACTCTTCCTTGGCAGCCTTATGAGCTACCTCCTTTGTCTGAGTCCCAGAAAGTGCCCAAGTATCAGACTACAGTGAGGCCAAAGGAACCGTTTAGTAGGTTCTCGGGGCCACCAGGCCTTGGAGGTGATGTTGATGTTTTTCAGTTTCTATTCTCTTTCTAAATTGAAGTTTATTTTTTTTAATTGAAGTGAAATTCACACAACATACAATTAACCACTTTTAAGTGTACACTTAGGTGGCATTTAGTGCATTCACAATGTTGTGCAACCACTACCTCTCTGGTTTTCAAAACTTTTATCACTCCAGATAAACACCCCATACCCATTAAGTAATCACCAATTTCTCCCTTCCCCCAAACCTTGGTAACCACTAATCTACTTTCTATCTCTGTGGCTTTGCCTCTTCTGGGCATTTCACGTAAATGGAATCATATAATATGTGACCTTTCTCATCTGGACTTTTTGGCTCAGCATGTTTTCAAGTCCATTCTTGTACTGTGTGTCAATGTTTTGTTCCTTTTTATGGCTGAGTAATATTCCACAGTGTGTATATACCACAGTTTATGCATAAATTCGTGAGCATTGTGTTGCTTCTGTTTTTTGGCTAGTAAGAATCATACTGCTATGGATATTGGTATACACTTTTTTTGTGATCATACATTTTTATTTCTCTTGGAATTGTGGGTCAGTGGAGTTGGTGGGTCATATGATAACCTCCCCAGGCACTGCCAGACTGATTCCCAAAGTAGCTGCACTATTTTACACTTCCATCAGCAGTGTGTGAGGGTTCTGATTTCTCCAAATCTTTTTTTTTTTTTTTGGTACCGGGGATTGAACTCAGGTCCTTGTGCTTGCGCAGCAGGCAACGAAACCACTGAGCTAAATCCCCGGCCCAATTTCTCCAAATCTTTGCCAGGCCTTGTTAGTTTCTGGTTTTTGTTTTGTCATTTTTGCAGCACTGGAGAATGAGGCCAGAGCCCTAGCACTGACTTATAGTATATCCCCATCCCTTTTTTATCTTTTATTTTGAGATAGGGTCTCAGTTTCCCAGGCTGGGCTTGAATTTATAATCTTCCTGCCTCAGCCTCCCAGAGTGCTGGGATTATAGGAATGTGTCACCATGCCTGGCTAGTTCCATTCTTTTTTCTTGTTTTTCTGGGGTTCTTTTTGGTACTGGGGATGAACTCAGGACCTTATGCTTGCCAGGCAGGAGAGGTGCTACTGAGCTAAATCCCCTGCCCCAGGCTAGTTCCATTCTTAAAACTAAAGACACCCTAGTGGGCAGGAAGTAATCACTCATTGTTTTGTTTTTTGGTTTGGTTTGTGGTTTTTTTGCCCATTACTGACTCATTGTATTTTGATTTGCATTTCTCTAATGACCAGAGACATCTCTTTATGTGCTTCTTAGTCTCATTATACAAATACTGTATTTTTGGACAGATGTCTATTCAAGTCCTTTGCCTACAGTTAGGTTGTTTGTGTTTTTAATGTTGAGTTGTACTTGTTCTTTGTATATTCTGGATACTAAACCCTTATCAGATATATGTCTTGCAAATATTTCCCCCCATTCTGTAGGTTGTCTATTTGTATTCTTGATACTGTTCTGTGATGCATAAAAATTTAAATATTTGGGTGGGGTTTTTTTTTTTTGGTACTGGGGATCGAACTCAGGACCTTGAGCTTGAGAGACAGGTGGCAGAACCACTGAGCTAAATCCCCTGCAAAAATTTAAATTTTTTTAAAAAAGTCTAGAGGCCGGGGATTGGCATCCCTTTCAGATCATCCACCTTTGACCTTTTCTCCTCTTGCTTTTCTTCTAATGGTTTCATTTGTTCCTGATTTCTTTTTTTTTTCTTCTTCTTTTTGTTTTTTTTTTTTTTGGTACTGAGGATGGAACTCAGGACCTTGTGTTTGAGAGACAGGCGCTGGAAACTCTGAGCTAAATCCCCAGCCCATGTTCCTGATTTCTAATAAATTCTTCCTGCAAGAGAAGATAGTCTTTAATTCTCTCTAACTTGAGTAGTTTTAAGCAGCACTGAGTGTGAGGTGTCACCGGCGGCAGTTTGCTGGCAGCATCTGGTCCCTTCGTTTTCTTCTTCTTTTTCCCCACTCTAGTTGGTACAGGAGGTTCACATTTCTCTTTTTTTGTCCTTGTCATCCTTTTTACCACCTCCAGACCATGACCATCACTCTGACTTTGACCCATCTTGTCTGGGCCACACTAGGCGCTGCTGCTAGAAGTGCACTCCAGGAGGGTTTTAATCTGTCTTTTTTTCTTTTCCTTTTTTTTTTTGGTACCAGGGATTGAACTCGGGTCCCTGCGCTTGCAAGGCAGGCATTAGAACCACTGCGCTAAATCCCTGGCCCCTCTTTTCTTTTTTTAATTTGAGGGATTTTTATTTAAAATCATGAAAAAAAAATAAAAATAAAAATAAAAAAAATAAAATCATGAAAATGTTCACAGAAGAATTTTAAAATTCTGACCATTTCACCCTCAGACCTGGATGTTTCTGAGCTGTGGCACCTTTGGAGGGTCTGGGGCTGGAGAGGGGGTAGGGTGAGGGGTCCTGTGCTCTTTTAGGGTACATCCTGACTGGGGGAGCCCCTTCATTGAGCTCTGATGGACCAGGAACCACTCAAATTAACTTATGTAATCTTCACAACACTCATGTGAGGTAGTGATCTTATAATAGTGCACTCACTTTACACATTAAGAAACGAGACGCTGGAGCCAGGGATGTAGTTCAGTGGTGCCACGCCTGCCCAGCAAGCACAATCCTCCATTGGGGGGGAGGGGGGGAGACACAGAGAAATTAAGCTGCTTCTTCAGTGAAGCAACCTGTGATCCTCAGCCTAAGTTAAATCCCTTATGCAACACATTCCCTGGTACTATGGGGGATACTCCATTTTTCACCCTACCCAGAATAACTTTTTTTTTTTTTTGCAGTACCAGGGATCGAACTCAGAACCTTGTGCTTGTGAGGTAGCCAGCGGCACCACTGAGCTAAATCCCTGGCCCTTCCAGAATAACTTTTTTTTTTGGTACCGGAGATCAAACTTGGGACCCTGCACTTGCGAGGCAGGCGCGGTGCCACTGAGCCAAATCCCTGGCCCCAGAATAACTTTAAAAGGTTTTGCATTTTGGAGAGGTATATGTCTATATTTATATCTGCCTGTCTATATTTACCTATCTTTATCTCCTAAGTTGGTGATCATAAAAAAGGATGAGTGTAGAAAATATTATTTTAAATCATAATTTTTATTTTTTGTGTTGCTTTAAATTTAAATTTTTTAGTTGCAATTCTTTTTGACTAGGTAATATGTTTACATACATCAAAATCCAAAAGCTACAAAAGGGTGTACAATGAGAAACCTCCCCCTTCATTGTAACCTCTTCCTTTCTTCCTTTCTCCCTCTCTCCCTCTCCCTCTCCCTCCCTCTCTCCCTCTCTTTTTTTTGGGGGGGGGTTACCAGAGATCAACTCTGGTCCTTGCCCTTGCACAGCAGGCGGCAAAACCACTGAGCTAAATCCCCAGCCCTCTCCCTCTCTTTTTTTGTACTAGGGATTGAACCCAGGGACCACTGAACACTGAGGCACATCTCAGCCCTTTTTATTTTCTTGTTTGAGACAGGTCACACTAAGTTGTCCAGGCTGGCCTTGAACTTTTTTTTTGGTACTGGGGATGGAACTCAGGTGCTTGCACTTTTGAGACAGGAGTGGTGCCACTGAGCTAAATCCCAGGCCAGGCCTTGAACTTTTGATCCTCCTTCCTCAGTTTCCCAAGTAGCTGGGATTACAGGCATGCACCACTGTATCCAGCTTGTAACCTATTTCTTGTGTATTGTTTTATCTGAGGAATAGGCTGCTCTATACCCTGTTTTATTCCTTGGTTTGTGTTTTCGTATTTCTTGAAAAGCCTTCCACTGAGTATGTATAGATCTGTCTCATTTAAAAAAAAAAAAAAAAGGCAGGGTAGTGGCACGTATCTGCAGTTCCAGCTACCTGGGAGGCTGAGGCAGGAGGATAACTTGAGTCCAGGAGTTGGCAACCAGCCTGGGCAACACAGTAAGACCTCATCTCAGAACAGTAACACCTGGGTTGAGGTATATTTTACATTCAATGAAAATCCCACTTTTTTAGTGTACTGATCACATGTTTTGATTGGTATTGGGCTGGGGATTTAGCTCAGTGGTTCCACCACCTGCCTCACAAGCGCAAGATCCTGAGTTCGATCCCCAGTACAAAAAAAAAGTAGGAAGATTGGTGTAAACTTCCAAGGAATGACATTCCAATCAAGATAGAGAACATCTGGGCCAGGGATTTAGCTCAATGTTTTCGCGGTCTGCTGCGCAAGGGCAAGGACCCAAGTTCGATCCCCAGTACCAAAAAAAAAAAAAAAAGAGAGAACATCTTCATCCCTCAGAGAGTTCTGTTCTCCTCCTTTGGAGTCAATCTCCTCACCCCAGGAAATCACATGACTCATTTCCATTGACATTGATTGGCTTTGTCTCTTCCAGAATTCCACATCTATGGAGTCACAAGTCATGTGCTTTTGTGTCTGGGTTCTGGCTCTCATCAGTATGCCTGTGAAGCTCCTTCATGTTGTGTGTGGCCAACACTGACTCCTTTTTATGGCTGAGTAGTATCCCATTGCCCTGGATATACCATGCTGTCTTTCCTATCATCTTGAAATAAATGAATTAAAAGTTGAATATAGTCAGATATGGAGGAAGAAAGTATGTTAAAGACTCAGTCCTGGCCCCAAGGCACAGACAGCCCCAAGAAGTGGTCAGACACTAAGGAACCCAGTTCTGGCACTAGGGAGATGGTATGGGGCAAGAGCCAGAGAGTGCCTGGGACATTCCCAGGAAGCCCTCCATCCACCCCCAGGAAAGGTCCTTTCCAACTGGGGTGGGAGTGAGTGGGGGAAGTCTTTCTGGAAGAGGAGGACTTGAGGTAAAGGGCAGCATTACTAGGGTTGGAGATCTCCTCTGTGCCAGGCAGTGGGGATGAAGGCCTGTGGGTGGGGATGAAGGCCTGTGGGTGGGGAGTGGAAGGAGGCCTGGGGTGGCTGATGTCCAGGGCATGCTGTAGAATGTGTGCAGGGGCAAGGAGCTGGAGGTAGGCAGACTGGTGAGGCTTAAGCCAGGGCCCTTGAGTATCAGACTGAGGAGTGTAAATTGGGCTAGGAGATGAGAGGCTTGGTGTGTGTGTGGGTCGTTTAAACAAGGACAATACTGCAATCTGGGGAAGGAGGGGTAGAATCCTTTGCTGGATTTAAGTCTTTCTGGCCTGGTTATCTGGGCTGTCAGTGGTGAGGGGGGAGCCATTTGGTGGGGCCCACGCTATGGAAGAGGAAAGGGCCATAGTGGATGGGCTGCTGCCAGGACCCAGGCATCACCATGGGTGCACAATGGCCTTCTATTCAAATGCCACCTGAGCCATGAGTGCCTGATCCTTTGTTGTCCCTTGAGCTCCATGCCACCTTCCTTTGAGGGACCCCAAGTCTCCATAGAGGGGAAGGGGCTAGGGTAAGCACTACAGGGCATGGGGATAGCTCTAGTCTCCCCATTCTCCTCTGCAGCCCTACTGGTACCAGCAACTCCCCAGCCCAGGGTTGGTCGTGGGGGCAGGCAACAGAGACAAGTCCTGGCCCTGGCTGGGTCTCCAGTTGTTATGTATCTTCCTCTTGGTCTTTCCTTTGGGAGCCTCTGTTTTTCCTTTTTGCATGTTAGGGTCTCACATACTGTGATCCCTAAAGCCAGAGGTTTCAATGGAGAGCTATAGGGTCAGAGCAATTGATGGGCCCAACACTGCTTCAGTCAACACAGCTCCATGGGCAGGAGAGGTTAACAATACAACATCCCCTGGCAGGGGTTTAGCTTTGGAGGTCACTTCCCAGGGACTGTACCAGAGTGAGGGATGGACAGGGAGCACCTCAAAGCATCCTTTCTCACCCATTTTATAGATGAGAAAACTGAGGTTCAGATAGTAAGAATACACATGTACACAGACCTGCTCTATGATATGGAGTGTCTGAGCAGCTATGTGCATTAACTTATTTCATTCCTCACAGCCTTCTTTTTATTAATGAGGACACTTCATTTTCTTAACTTCTCCATGCCTGTTTCCTCATTGGTAAGAAGGGTATGATAATGTTTGTATGTACTTTCAGGGTGGTTGGGGGAGTAAACAAAGCAAGATGTGAATAGAGCTTAGTGGGGGATCCACATGGTGAGGGAGCAATAAATGTCTTCAAGAATGTTCTTGTTAAAAAAAAAAAAAAAAAAAAGAATGTTCTTGTTGTTGTATATATGCTATATGTACACTTCCTGTGGAGGGAGGGCATCAGTGCCTCTGCTGTCAGTGTCCAGGATGACTGTGCCACTCAGCCACTTGCAGTGGCTCCTGCTCCTCCAGACCCAGACCCAGAACAGTTGGAGCCTATCACTCAATTCTTCAGCTCCTTCTAAATCTGAAGACTTGGAACTGCCTCGCCCCACTTCCTGTCCCCTGGCTCCCAACGCCCAGCCTGTTGTTCCTGAGGGTGCCAGCTCCTGGTCTGGGACAGGAGTGGGATGAAATGCTCATCCTGGGATGAAAGGCTGGCGGGCCTGGGCTGGGCCAATACACTGCCCCACCCATGCTGGGAGGACCCTGGGCACCGGTGTAAACTGAGTCATGGCGGGTGAGGGGTTGAGTCATGTGGCCTGTGAGCAGGAGCCAGATGGAGCAGAGCTCCCCTGCGTGGGGCTTCTGGCCACACCTTATCAAGTCCTAACCTTCAGGCCCCTCAGGCACCCAGCAAGCCTCTGACTCAGGGCTGAGAGGGGCAGGGCCAGCCCAGCTCCCTGAGAGGCAGGAGCCTGAAGGCGGGCTCCCAGTAGTGCACACGTGTGTGTGCGTGCATGTGTGCGTGCGTGTCTGTTTGGGGGAGGTGGGTGGCAATACAGGAAAGGGAGGCTCTGGCTGGGGAGGAAGGGATTGGGGTTTGGAAAAGTGTCAAAGCCTCTGAGTGATTCTGGCGGACCACTTCACTGCCCTCTCCTGGCCTCTGAGGGATTGGCTCACTTTTCTGCAGGAGAAAGCTCTCTCCTGTAGAAGGATGGGGAAAGGATGAGCCAGGCCTGGTGCTAGACTTGGTTGTGCTCTAGGGACTCCAGGAGGCAAAGTTGGAGCCCAAAGGTATAAGGTTCCCAGAAACCAATTCAGATTTTGCCTTAGGGAGGCCTCTGGCCCCTGGGACCAGAGCTGCTCAGGGTTGAGAGACAGAGCCCCCTTCACCAATGTGTGTTAAACACTTGAGAGTTGTGGAGGCTGCTAGAGCATTCTTAGTCTTGACTTTGTCCAAGTTACTTAACATCTTTTGGCCTCAGTTTCCCCATCAATAAAGGAGGACTGTGAGGAATGAAGTGAGTTAATGCATATGGCTGCTTAGAGAATGCGCAGAACTAAGAAAGACTCTACAAGGGCATTCTTAGGGTGTGTGTCTCAGTTTTCTCATCTACAAAGTGGGTAAGAAAGGACATCTGAGGGGTCCCTATCCAGCTCCCACTCTGGTTTTCTTCTCCAGTGAACAGACTGGGAAGCCCTATCACCCCGCCTGGCTGTCTTATTTAGTCTGGGGTTTGTTAAGTCCTGCCTGGAGGCCAGTAACCAAAGATAGATGGGGTTGGTGGGTTTCTCAGCCTGGTGCCCTCAAGTTTACCCCTCAGTGCCTGGGGGATGCGCATCAGAGAAATGGGGAGTTTCCCTCCTCAGATGAATCAGCTGTGTGACCCAATCCTAGTCCCTGCCAGGGCCCCTCCCAGCTGGCGGGAGTGGGGTGCAGCTGCCCAGCAGGGAAAATCCCCAAAATCCTGCCAAAGCTCTGGCTGAAGTGTCTCCCTACTCACCAATGGTTTCCTGTCCTCCTAGATCCTCAACCTCCTTCTCTGGCCCCCCAGGGTGGAGCTGGGTGTCAGGAAGTTTCCCCACTCCCTGGACAGCTGCTCCAATTCCTCCTCCCTGGGCCTGGGACTTGACCGTGGTATAGTAAAGGGGGAGGCTCTTTTCATTTTCCAGGCCTCAGTCATCCTTCCTTTGGTTTTTGTTTTTTTTTTTCTTGGTACCCGGGATCGAACTCAGGTCCTTGTGCTTGCACGGCAGGCAGTGAAACCACTGAGCTAAATCCCCAGCGCATCCTCCCCTTGGTTTTACAAAAGGAACAGAGAGGGCCAGGGATTTAGCTTAGTGGTTTCTCTGCCTGCTGCGCAAGCACAAGGACCTGAGTTTGATCCCCAGTACAAAAAAAAAAGAAGAAGAGAGGAACAGAGGACAGAGGTTTGTCTAAGTTCAGCCAGCCTACCCTGGGCCTGGGGTAATTCCCTATGTCAGGTAGTCCAGAGCCAGCCAGAGCAGAGTTGTCTGCCAGCCTGAGAGTGGGCTTTGGGAGCCACAGAGGGCTGTCCGCACTGTAGGGACAGACCTCTTCCTGCTCAGGTAGGCCTACTGGGTGTACTGTCCGAATGGGCCTGTTTCTACATCGATACCAAAGGGAACCTGTTTTTTGCCCAGCCTGGCTACCTAGTGGCTCTGAGGACCCAATGTGCATGCTTTGCAAGTTAACTCTAATTCCTCACTGAGTCTCATTTATTTCTGCAGCATCCACCCTGCAGACACTGGGGCTCAACCACATTCTATATGCTGTGGAGATGGGCAACCCAGGTTCAAGCCTTGGCTCAGCCAGCTACTAGCTCTGTAACCTTGAGGCACTTATTGATCTTCTCTGGGTCTCAAGAGACCTCTTCTGCAACATGACAATAATAGAGGCAAATGAAGCTTAGATGAGATAATGTAGGTAAATCCTCAGTTCAGAGCCTGGATCTTATTTAACAGAAAGAGGAATCTGAGGCCTAGAGACAGAGTGACTTTCATTCAATCATGCATTTATTGAAGAATCTTTATTCAGCACCTGTACTGGGCTAGGCCCTGTGCTGGATGCTGAGGTTACTCTGGGAGATAAATGGCAGCTACTGTCCTTGGGGGGACCCAGACACACAGATGAGAGCCAAAGGTGGAGAGGAGTATCACGGGCACCTGAGAGATGTGCCAGCAGTTGAGGTGAAGATGGATGGAGAGGATCCAGGAGGAGGACATCTGAGCCAGTGGATCTGAGATGTGGAGCCAGCAAGAAAGTGGGTAGGGGTAGCCAGGCATGGTGGTGCATGACTATAATCCTAGCACTCTCAGGGGCTGAGCCAAGAGGACCATAAGTTTGAGTGAAACCATGTCTCAAAAAACAAAACAAAACAAACAACGCCCCCTTCCCAAATAATTAAAAAGGGCTGGGGAAGTAACTCAGTATGAAAGTCTGAAGTTCAAACCTCAGACTGGAAAGAAAGAAAGAAAGAAAGAAAGAAAGAAAGAAAGA
>NW_004624767.1:20468446-20506233 GCF_000247695.1 Heterocephalus glaber | reverse complement strand
TCTGCTCAGGGACCAGTGGAGACAGACATCAGTGAGGTGGTCACATAAGTAGTCACAGGCTCCTGTGATCAGGGCTGCACAGCAGATGTTATAGCAGAAGGAAGGCCTGAGGCCCAGGGCTCCTTGCCAGGGGGTGACGGAAGTGCCAGTTGGCTTCAATGGGTGAGCATGGGCTGAAAGGGGTGCCCTAGGGAAGCTGAGGCAGGCAGTGGGGCCAGGTCAATGTGCGGCCTCGGGAGTGGACTCTGTTGTACAGGTTGTGGGGAGCCAAGAGGGGTTTTGAGCAAGAGAGGCACATAGGCACCAGGTTCCAACTCAAAGACCACCAGCTCTGGGGACTTCCCAAGGATGGGCTGAAAGGGATTCAGCCCTGGGGAAGCTCAGGGTGGGGAGGAAGTTGGGGAAGGGGTTGAGCCAATGTCTATGACTCAGCCACTTCTACCCAGTCAGCCCAGTGGCATCTCCCCTCCCCTGCTCCAAATTCCAACTTGGTGAGGCTGCTGGAGGCTGAGTCGGCCCTGGCAAGGCAAAAGAGCAGCATCCCAAGGGGCTCCTGTCAATCCCCCAAGCCCACAACCAAGGCAGGGTTGGGGAAGCGGGGTGCAGGAGCCTGGCTCCCAGAAGTGGCAAGCTCTGGAAGGTTACAGCAGCCTAAGAGGAGGTTGCCCGTGGGCAGATTTGCACTGTGGGCTGTGAAGAGCTAACTGCAGGAGAGGCTTCCTTAAGGTTAGGGGCCATACTCTAAAAACAGTCCCAGCTCTGCTTAACTCCCTGAATTACTCTGAGAAAATGCTTTTCCCCTCCTGACCTCAATTTCTTTGATTATAGGATGGGGCCAGGACCTCCTTAAAGAGGTCACGAGAGTTCAGTGATGCAAGAGGAACTGCACTGGAAACTGTCTGATGGCTCTACCACAACAGTCAGGGTGTTGGAAGAGGTGAGCACAAATGACACGGTTCTAGAGAAACCCCCTGTGGTTATGCAAATTGTTCGCTGTGTGAGGATGTCCAGCCCAGGGTCCTCTGATCAACCTGAGCCCCTTGGTTGGGGACTGCCAGGACCAAGAGAGCATCTTTCTACGCACAAATGCACCCTTGAGCCTTCCTAGAAAGGTCAACCGCTAAATTTATGGGGAATCATGGAGAAAGTGATTCTGACTTTTTGGATGCAGGGGAAGCAGGCTGACTTTGGAGAGGATCTGAGTGGGAGACCACCTTCACCTTTAGCAGTTAATTATTACTGAGGTGAGGGTGGGGAGGAATCTCTTCTGGACCTGCATCTCTCTAACAACCACCAAGACAGTATCTTCTTTTATACTGTGGATGGAACCCAGGGCCCTCACACTGAGCTACATCCCCAGTCTTGTTTTTGTTTGAGACAGGGTCTTGCTATGTTGTTCAGGCTGGCCTTGAACTTGCATCAATCCTACCTCAGGCTCCTGAGTCCTGAGATTATAGGTGTGTACCACCATTCCTGGCTAGGGTATCACTAATGTAGTTCAGGCTGGCCTCAAATTGTGTTGATTTTCCTGCCTTAGCCTCCTGAGTGCCACCATGCCTGACAAACCTTTTCTATTTTGAGACAGGGTCTTGTTTGGCTATAGTTTGTATTTTTTTTTGGAACCGGGGATCAAACTCAGGTCCTTATGCTTGTGCAGCAGGCATCGAAACCACTGAGCTAAATCCCTGGCCATGAGACAGGGTCTTGTTAAGATGCTGAACTGCTGGGGTCAAAATTTCTATCTTCCTGCCTCAGTTTCCCAAAGTGCTGAGACTACAGGTGTGTGCCACAACGCCTAGCTCAAGACAGCATTATAAAAAAATACTCAAACCAGGCATGGTGATCCCAGTACTTGGGGGGCTGAGGCAGCAGGATCAACCTGAGTTGGAGGCCAGCCTGAACTACATGGACATACTCTGTCTCTAGGCCCGGGGATTTAGCTCAGTGGTTTCACTGCCTGCTGCGCAAGCGCAAGGACCCAAGTTCAATCCCCTGTATCAAAAAAAAAAAAAAAAAAATGCTCATAGACATACCCGTCTCAAAAAGCCAAAAAACCAACAAACCTCTAAACAATAAAAAATACTCAAGACAGACCCAAACTGGGTTTTATTGAAATGCCAGGAGCAGGCACATGTCAAGGCAGCCAGGGAAGGAAGAAAAGTGATGCAGGTCTGTGAATTGGCAGGGAGGTCCCATGTCCCCAACTCTGCATCCACTCTCTGCCAGGGGGATGAGTGAGCACAACTACCCCCTACAAAATGGCATGCTCAGTCCTGTAGGGCTCCTACCCCTTGGATTATGATGCTTCCAAGGAGAGGGACTGGAAGCACTAAGTTTTCCCCTTTATGAGGGAAGAAGGGAAGAATGCAGGAGGGAGAGGTATAGTTGGAGGTGAGGGTGACCAAGGAAGGCTCTCTTCTTGAGTATCTGCACTCAATCTGTGGTCCAGGGCAATAGAAGGGAGCAGGACTGAAGTGGCTGAGATCCCAGCCCTCAAGGAGTCAGAACACCCAGGCTGTGGAAGTTGGAGTCAGTATTGAAAAGAGGGCAAAAGATCAAGGGACTGAAGATGCAGGGAGTGCCTGAGTGACCTAATCCTCAGAGCTGGGGGGCTTGGCCTTCTTGGGACAAGGATGAGGAAGACAGCTGGATCCATCCCCAGCAATAGGGGCAGAGAATGGTTTTTCCCACTTGGCCCCCTCTAGGTCAGTTCCACATTGTTGGTACGGTCCAGTACTCGAGAGCCTCGGGCACTGCCTCCAAGCTGGAAACGGCTCTCATAGAGAGTGGGGCAGAGGTGCCAGCGGTTGGCACGGTAGATGCCCAGGTAGGTGTAGACATCTGGCTTGTAGGTAAGCAGGCACTTAATACCTGCTGCACGGATGGCTGAATCTGCCTCCAGTACACCCAAGCGGTCCGTGAAATCATCGGTGTAAACACAGATGACCTGGCGGCCACCCTCTTTGGCCCGTGGGCTCACCTTGGCTACCTGAAGCCGGCCCTCAACCACAGCTCTGGCAATGCCAGCCCAGGCATGGTCCAGCTTGAAGCCAGGTGCCAGGTGAATCAGCCACTTGCCTGAGAGCACGTGATGGGTGATGGCCAGCTGGCGCAGGGTACCTGGTGTAATGGGCCGCCCACTGGTCTGCAGAGCCTCCCAGGCTGCCTGCAAGCCCTGTACATCACCAGAGTTGGGGGTGTAGCCCTGCCCATAGGCTGCAATCCAGCCCACGGGCTCCGAATTGGGTGAACCAGGGTCCCCATAGCGGGTAACTTGTGATGGTGGGTACTTCGCCAACCAGGCGTCCAGCTCAGAGGCAGGTGTGGTTCGAGTATCAAACACCAGCCAAGGGTCCATGTCGGCTGCCATGGCCTCTGCTGCCAGGTGCTCAGCAGTGAAGCCATCCTCACGACCGCCTGGAGAGTCCTCTTCTTCCAGCTCCTCACCCGGCTCCATCCTGTAGTGGGGGAACTGAGTCAGGGCACTTTCCTGACAATAACGAGAACGTGCTGGGCCCCATCTGGGTGTCTGGCCCTGCATTGAATTGTGTGGCCTTGGCCAAGACCTAAGGTGGCTATCCCTCAGGTGCTTCATCTCCACAACAGGATAACAACCGATCCTGTCCAGTAGATCTGTTGTGAAAATTAAATGCCTGAGGTAGAGTGAGGCGTAGATAAGCATTGTGTTATCACTACTCTCCCTGCTTAAGACAAGGTAAGTGGCACTCAGAGGAAAGGGATTTGCCCAAGGTCACATTAGTACAGCATGGCAGAGACGAAATGGGAATGGAAGAGTGGGAGCAGCCAGCCGAAGCTACACTTCCTGACCTGAGGCCGGCAGGTATCTGAGCGCAGCTATCTCGCGGTCAGAGACAGGCCTCAGAGTCAGGCCTCCCCGGCCGGGTTCCAGGGCCCACTTAAGACTGGGACATAGAGGTTCAGAGAAGGCAGTAACAGGCCTGAGGCCAGTAAGCGGTGCCTGGACTCGAACTCGAGCAAGTCAGAGCCTGCAAGAGGTTCAAGCTCCAGGCTTGCCGCGCCCGCCGCCATTAGCGCCCACGACCTGAGCGCTGCCTCCTCCTGGACCCTTCTCCCGCCGCCCCTCATTCACCTCCGGGCTTCGCTACGCTCGGCGCCGACCCAACTCCGAGCCCGGCTCCTCTCCTGCTGGGGATCCGCGCCGCCGCCGCCGCCGCCGCCGCCGCCGCCGCCGCCACACCCCGCCCCCGCCACAGCTGCCGCCGCCGCCGCCATCTTAGCGCCCCGCCGCCTCAACAACAACTTTATAGACAAGGGCAGCCGCGGGGCGGGGCCACTGGCCGGACAGGCGGGCCGCGGGGCGGGGTCTACAAGGGAAAGGGGCAAGGCAGAGGGAGGAACTGGCCTGGGGGCGGTACCATTGCGGGGGACCCGGAGAGAGGCGGGCCCATAGGAGGCGGAGCTAACGTTCGCTCTACGGGCTGGCCGACTGGGTGGAATGGCGGGCCTGCAGCTGTATTGACGCGAACCGCCCGGGAGGCTCCGAGAGGAGGGCGCTTGGGCTCTGCAAGCGGCGTCGTGACTGGCGGCGCTAGGACCCTGACGGCCGCGGCGGGGGCGGAGCGGCCGGCACCAGGACCCGGGGGAACGGCGACGGGCGGGCGGCGAGCAGGCCCCGGAGCCGGGAGGCTTCGGGCGGCGGCTCTGGGCCCGGCGCGGCGACAGAGGCCCTGATATGCCGAGCAAGAAGAAAAAGTACAATGCCCGGTTCCCGCCGGTGAGCACGTGGCTGGGCCGGGCGGGAGTAGGTCGGGCTCCGGAGAGTTTGGGGCCCGGGCCCCGCCGGGGGGCGGGTGCATCTCGGTGTTGGGGCCCCGCGCGCCCCGCCCCTTCCGTGCACTCCTGGCGCCCGTGTCCCCCGCCCCCTTCCCGGGGTACCCTCTGGCTGCCCCCGCACCCTTTCGGGTCGGGCCGAAGGCGACGGCGTCCGAACTCTGCCCCCTTCCGCAGGCACGGATCAAGAAGATCATGCAGACCGACGAGGAGATCGGGAAGGTGGCGGCGGCTGTGCCTGTCATCATCTGTATCCCGTCGGGGGCTGGCCGGGTTGAGGGGCTCGGGGAGGGGCCGGGCACCTCCCTTTCCCGCGTTCTCCTTGACGTTCCTCAGCCCGGGCGCTCGAGCTCTTTCTGGAGTCGCTGTTGAAGAAGGCCTGCCAAGTGACCCAGTCCCGCAACGCCAAAACCATGACGACGTCCCACCTGTGAGTGGCCGCGGAGCTGGGAGGGGTCTGGGGAGGCAGCGTCCTGACAGCCGGGGAGGCGGGAGGCTGCTGGGGGCGACAAGGCCTCAGACGCAGGTGGAGCAGAATTAGGAATCGGAGGAAGGTGCAACCAACCCGAGCAAAGCGTGGAGGAAGGGGTGGAGATGGGGAGTGAGTTTTCCAGCTTCATTCTCCTGACATTCAGGGTCTCTCGCTGTCCCTCCCTGAGGGGCTGAGTGTCAGAGCCCCACTTGAGTGCCTCCCTCCCCACCTCTTCCAGGAAGCAATGCATTGAGCTGGAGCAGCAGTTTGACTTTTTGAAGGACTTGGTGGCATCGGTGCCTGACATGCAGGGGGATGGGGAAGACAACCACATGGACGGGGACAAGGGTCCTCGCAGGTGGGGGGTCAGGGCCTGGTATACAGGTGGGGAAGGCCAAGGCCACAGGGATTGGGGGTGGTTGGGGGGTAGCCAGGGAGTGGGGAGACCTCTGGGCAGATGGACTGTACTTTCCCGAAGGGGACGGAAGCCAGGCAGCAGCAGCCGGAAGAATGGTGGGATGGGAAGCAAAGGCAAGGACAAGAAGCTGTCCGGGACAGACTCTGAGCAGGAGGTGAGTGAGGTCACCAACACTCTGTCCTGCCTTATGTTGGTGGAAAGGGCAGCTGTGCACCAGGCTGAGCTGGCAGGAGGCTGATCTCACCCTTACCTGTGACCTATTATGCTTTGGTCTGTGTGTATAAGTGGGGCCCTAGGAGTCTCCTATTCCTGTCCCTGCCATTCCCAGGGTTCTGGGCTCCCCAGTAGTGGATTTGTGCCTTTTGTTGTCAACTCTGACCCCTGCTGTGCTCACAGGATGAGTCTGAAGACACAGATACTGATGGGGAAGAAGAGATGCCACAGCCCCCAGCCCAGGCCAGCCACCCTCCTGCCCCCTTTCAGAGGTAAACACCCCCAGGGTACCAGAAGGGACTACTAGACTCTTTAAGGCCACCTGGTTTTTCTCATCCATCTGACTGGACACTTAGTTTGTTGGTTGTGGCAGACTTGGGGGATGGGAAGGGAGTAACTGAAGGGAGCTGAAAGGCAGGAGACTGCTGTATGAGAAGGTTTTGTCCTCACTCTAGTCAGGGTAGTGGGTGGAGTGAGCAGGGGCTGTGTGATCTGCTTTGGGCCCTTCCTTTATTTGGAGCTTGGTTCCCCTGTTAAAGGAGGTGGTGGGCTTCACAGCTGGCTCTGTAAAGGGCAGAGTGGAGCCCCGGAAGGGATGGGTATCAAACGTGGCCTGATTTTCCTTCATGCTTTCTGCTCTGCAGCCCTTCAACTCCCTTCATGCCCTTTGCCTCTACTCTGCCTTTGCCTCCGGCACCCCCAGGTCCCTCAGCACCTGATGCAGAGGATGAAGAGGACTATGACTCCTAGCGCCCTCTGCCCCCCAGGCCATACCCCCTTTTAGTTGGTTTTAGTTGCTCTGGGGGGAGGAGAGACTACGGAACTGTTCTTAAATTTATTAATAAAAATAATAAAAGAATGTCAGTGTCTTCCCAGCTTGTGTTCAGGGCTTTGTGGCTGCTTTTCCACCTACCCCACACACAGAGCTAGGGCTAGCAACAGTGGTGGCCTGTCAGCAGCCGAGTGAAGAGAGAGTCAGCTGGGGAGGCTGGAGGCCATGGGATGCTGATGGGAAGAAGGGGCCCAGGGCCTGAGCCAGCAGGTGCTGGATGTGCTCAGAAACAGTCGGCTCACTGTGCTGTGTGACCCTGGGCAGATCCCTACCCTTCTCTGGGTTTTGAACAGACAGGCAAGTGGTGAGATTAGACCTTGCAGATGTAGGGCTCTGCACCTGGTACAGTGAAGGGCAGTGGGAAGGAGCAGCAAGAGCAGAGGTGGGTGAAACAGTAGAGGGCCTGGAAGGCAGCTTCACAGCCCTGCCGTGATGCTTGTCCCCTAGGCAGACACGTCCCTCCAGGGACCAGCAGCTTAGTGAGGCTTGGTAAGGCCAGTGAGGCCATGTGGTACCCTTGGGGTTGCCAGGTCATGGGTACATCTGATTTTGACAAGATTGCTGGCTTCCTCCAGATGGGCAGAAGCATCTAGGGCTCTGGTAGCCTCTTGGGAGGCCAGGTGAAGATGATGGCACTTGAAGCAGGATGAGGCAGGGACACAGAGTGGTGATGGGTCTGTTTTGACCTTAGACATAAGGGGAGCTGAGAGAGGGAATGCTTAACGACCACACCCTAGTTTCTCTCTGCAATTTTGCCAGAGGCAGAGGTCCTTCTGCAACTGAGGGATATGGGGGGGGGGAATAGGATTTGGCCTGAAGACCACAGCTTTAGCTGTGATGAATTTGGAGTGCCTATGAAGGCACTCGGAGGTGAGTGCGTGTAGATGCAGAGGCCTAGAGACACGTGACTTCCCCAGGATGGAGAGGTCAGCAAAGGAGAAAGAAGCAGCTAGACCCTAGGCTGCCCAGATGGGTCTGGGAGAGAGAGGTCAGCTGTCAAATGCTAGGGACAAGGAGATGGTGCTTTTGAGGTATCTGGCATTGGGGGAATCTTTGCTAGAGCTGTTTCAGTGCCCTGGTGGTTGTTGATGAGGGAGGGGGAGCTGAGGTGAAAAACTGGGGACTATACCTGGGGCTGTGAAGGGACTGAAGGAGCAGGGTGTGTTTGTTTGTTTGTTTGTTTAAACATGGCAGAGCGCATGCCTAACATGCAGAGGCCCTGGGCTTCATCCCCAGCACACTCCATCCTTAGCATTGCAAAACAAACACAAAAAATGATGGCAGAAACCCAAGTTCTAGAGAGGGAGGGGCAGAAGAGAGAGGAGAGAGGAGAGTAGAATTCATAGATTGAGGCAGATCCCAACCTGAAGAAGAAGAGAGCAGGGAGTAGGTTTGTTGTTTTTGGTTTTGGTTTTGGTTCTGTTTTGAGACAGGATCTTGCTATGTAGTTCAGGGTGTCCTTGAACTTACTATGTAGCCCAGGCCGAACTCAAGGCAGTCCTGCTGCCTCAGCCTCCCAAGTGCTGAGATTACAGGCATGCACTGCTATGCCCGGTGTAGGTTTTGGAGGGAGCGTTGAGGTGCCTGCAGTTTTTACCCGATGGTGACTGCTCTGTGAACCAGGAGGCAGGCTCACCTACTCTGCAAGAGAGGAGATGGCTAAGACAGTGCCTAGGAGAGTGGTGGGTGGCAGCTTGAGGTGTGGAATGAGGTGGCTGGGTAGACATCTGGACAGCTGGAGACGGGACCTCTGAGGGCTCTGTCTGCCTCCCATCCACTCCTGCCCCGGTCACAGAGCTTCTCTTTCCTGTTGAGGAACTTCTCTGCCCCAGCTGAGTACATGTAGCTTTGGGTGGGCATGGGGTACCAGCCTGGCTGGTCACATCACCCACGCTCTGGACAGTGACTGCTTCAAGGTAGAGTTGAACCCCAGAGTTTCAGGTAGAACTATGTGAAAGGTTTTGACAAGGTCCCCTGTGGAAGATGACAGCAGCAGCCATGCTGGCATAGGCTGGGAGCTGTGGAAGCCACTGGCCACCCCAAGGAGCCATCCTGCCTAAGAGCAAAGGGGCAGAGGTGATATCTGATGGCATCCAAACACCTGGTCCAGTCCCTCTGGAAGCCTGTGCACCTGGACTTCTTAGTGACCCGAGCCAATAAACATTCCCCTCTCTACACCATTGAGTTTCTGTTCTTTATAACTGAAAGAGCTTTGAGTGACATGGGGACCATGAACAGAAGGTGGTCTTGGGAGCAATGTTCTCCAGCAGCAGGTTGGGGGCAGACCCCGGGAATAGGGACACTCAAGGTCACAAGAGTGGAGGCTGTGCCAAGCAGGATTGAGTGAGGGAGGGAAAGGAGAGCCTGTTGCTGAGGTGCAGCCAAAATGTGGGTTCTGGGCCGGGGATATAGCTCAATGGTGCTGTGCCTGCTGGGCAATCGAAAGGTCTAAGTTCTATCCTCGGTACCGAAAAAAAAATGTGGGTTCTGATCTGAGAGGGCCAGAGGGTGACAAGAAATCGAGGAGGCTGGAGTTCAGGGAGCAGTCCCCTCTTACACCAGGAGATGGCCCAAGGAGGCACAGATGGGTATGAGGATGCCCCTGGAGCAGCTGGTCTGGCCCTCCGTGTTCTTTTTTTAATTTGTTTTTTATTAGTATATGTTTGCAGTCCATGATTGCATTCTTCATGGGCAGTTGGTATGTGCACTTAACACATCTTAATTCTTTTTACTTCCTTCCATCTCCTCCCCTCCCCTCCCCTTCCGTGTTCGTGGGCTGTTGGTTTAGCTTGAGGTAGCCCTGGAGCCAGGCTGCAGTTTGAAATTCTGACTCCTTCACTTAACTAACATCAGAGAAGCGCTGTAGTTTCTGTGTCTCAGTTTTCTCTGAAAGGAGAGTTCGTTATTTCTTTTTACTTTTCCATACTCTACTATATATAGTAGTTATACCTGTATTAGAGCAAGCTTGCTAATGTTACAAACCCAAAATACATAGGCTCAAATGCAGCAGAGGTTTGTGTATCACTCACACAAAGTTCATAATGGGATTTATCTGATCAGTGGTCAGCACTTCTCCAAGGACTTTAGGGCTTAGACTCTAGTGGCTCCACTACCCTCAGCCTTGACTTTCAATGTCATCATGGAAGGGGAAAGCTCAGAGCTCATGGATATTTTTATGGGTCAGGACTGGGAGTGGCCCAGTGCCTCTGCTCTTCCCACTGGCTGATGCTGGTCACAAGATCCCACCTGAGCCAACCCAGGCGACCAGCCAGTCATATGGTCCTCTCAGACCCATGAGAAGGGCCTGGCCCAGCCTTCACCAGGTGTTTGGAAAGCAGCCTTCTAACTCAGAGGGCAGAGGCCAAAGGAGACGCACTTCTGGGCCAGGCCTCCAGGTACCTTGTGGGAGTGGCTTTGGCCCTGCTGGTGGCACTGAACGTCAAGGAGAGACAGCCTGTCGAACCCTGCCTGTGGAGCTCTGCTGGAGACTGAATGTTCTCTAGCCATCAGGGAGGCTTGAGCATGAGAGTGAGTCCTGTCTGAATGTCTCAGCCTGGCTTTGGCTGTGCCTGGTGTATGGGTGTGAAATGGGGAGTAGCTTCCAAGGCCAGTGTGACAGTCAAGGATTGTGACCCTCCCTACCAAGTAGAGGGCCCCTGGATAGTCCACTGCAGGGCCCATTCAGCAAGGGTTATTGAGCACTTCCCATCACTACCAGTGAGATACCAGTCACCTGCCAGGAGGCTGAGATGAGAAAGTCTGACTCACCGAGTGTTGGAGAGGAAGTGGTGACACAATTCGTATTGCTGGTTACGCTGTCAAAGAGGACAACCACTTTGGAAAACACTTTCTTATTAGGTCCATTAGCACACACATTTTCCCTATGCCTCAGCAATTCCAGTCATAGGTCTCTACCAAGAGAAGCAAGGGCACATGTCCGCCAGAGGTATGTGGGAATCCTCGTAGACCCCACTGGTACAGCCCCAGTGCCCCCAACCAGAGAATGAGAAATAAGTGGCAGGATGTGTATGACTGAGCAGAGTAAAAAGGAAGAGCAGACCACTGTTTCACACAACATGGGTAGGACTTGAAGATGTTTGGTTGAGCAAAGGAAGCCAAGCAAAAGAACATGATGTCATTTAAAAGAAGTTCAGGAACAGCAAAACTAATCAATGCTGATGGAAGTAAGTGAGGACACAGGGAGCTTACAGGAAGTATTCTATAGCTTGAACTGTGTGGTGGTTGTAAAGAAAACTATATTTAAAAAAGCCAGACATGGTGGTGCATGCCTGTAATCCCAGCACTTGGGAGGCTAAGGCAGGAGGATTGCCATGAGTTCAAGGATAGCCTGGGATACATAGCGAGTTCAAGGGAAGCCTGACCTATATAAGGAGATCCTGTCTGACAGAAAAAAGAAATTATGTGCTTTTAAGATACCTTTATAAAAATGTCATATATATCTACCCACTGATGGAGAGAGAACCTGTTGCACTCCAAGCACAGGTCTAGGTGGTGGTGATTATGTGAACAAAATGTTCTTGGAATTAATTTCTGAAGGGGAGAGATAGACCATAAAGACCCTAAATAGCACGTCAACTGGTGTTGCATGCTGTGTGGAAAATAACATCCTAAGGGAGGAGTGGGGACTCAGGGCAGGCAGGACAGCCCTGAATTCTGTGCCGGGTTCAGGAGAGAGTCAGGTCAGGTGGGATTTGAGAAGAAAATGCCAGGACACAGGAGTGAGCCTGCCTCCCGCTGCCTGTGGGGACAGGACTCCAGGCAGAGGGACCAACAGGGGCGCAGGCCAGGACTGGAGTGGCTGCTGTCAGGAGTTTCTCCCACTCGTCCACCACCCAGGGTCTGACTCAGACACACCTTGGCTGAGGGTGTCCTTGTGGCCCTGGTCACCCACTCTGGCCCCAGAAGCTCTGTGGAGGGGGAGAATGTAGTGGTGTGGGGCTCCTACAAAGCGCCCTCTCTGGAGTGCTGGTTGACCTGGGTGCCAGAGGCAGGGAGGGGGCAGCTGAAGCAGTTTAGGGGCAGGGTGACCTTGCTCCCCTGCTCCCCAGCCTCTCCCCTGGCCCAGAGGTCAGGGACCACCACCTCACTTCACCTCTTTGGGCTTCACCTTCTACCAGGTAAACGGGGTTATTGCTACCTCCCCCCATGGGAATGTGTTGCTAGGTTCCCCTTCTCTAGGGGAGGCATCTTCACGCCCCCACTTTACAGCTAAGGAAATGAGGTGATTATGTTTGCCCACTGGCAGAGAGGCAGACTGGGGCCTGGACCAGCACGTGGAAAGGTGTAGTTGGCAACCTCATCCCCACTCTCAGCCAAGTGCCCACTCTATGCTGTGGGCACTATGGCAGGGGAGTGGCCCCGGGATCCAGGTGCGGCTCCTCTCCTTAATGAAAGCCCTTTGCTGACAGGGGAGCTGGACTCCTCAGGGGACTCCCTGTAGCTGGAGGCGTGGGCAAGTCTGTGTGGCCTTTGGTTCGCAGTGCCAGAGTGAGCTGTCTTTACGCTGAGCTCATGGCCTTCCTATTGTGTGTGAGTGTGTGTGTGTGTGTGTGTGTGTGTGTGTTCAAATGTCATGTTTGAAAAAATGGAACAAGGACTAGGACTTCTGCACCTATGCCAGTAATCAAGAGCTGTAAAGGAAAATAAGATCCCACGTGACACCCATCAGACTGGCAAGAACAGAAAGTCAGAGAAACAAACTGCTGGGGAGGATGTGGGTTACAGGAAGTCTGCTGCCTCTGTGGGAGTGTAAGTTAGTGGGATGTCTCAAAGGGCAGTTTGGCCTCAAAGTGCTCCTTGGTACATCCTCTCCTAGGTAAAACCTCTCACAAAGAAAGATGTAAGCTGGGTGTGGTGGTGCATGCCAGTAATCCCAGCACTTGGGAGGCTGAGGCAGGATGATCTCCAAGAGTTCAAGGCTAGCCTGAGCTACATAGACAACCCCCCGCCCAATGATGTGTCCTAGGCATGGGTAGAGGTTGCCACCTGAGTGGCCATCTCTGTGGAATTGTACAAGTGAAGAACAGCAGGGAGAGGGCTTAGATGCTACTACTAGGTTTAAAAAAAGTCAAATATGGATCACAATCTACTGCACATCACTGTTTTTAGAAACAAAAACCACAGCAATACAGTATACAGCCCTCCTGTATATTTTTGCTACTTTGTGACTTTGGTCAACTGACTTAAGCTCTTTTCCTTCACTTTCCTTATCTGTAAAATGGGGATAATTTTACAGATAAGTGTACCTCCTTCAGGGAGATAATTGAAATAAGACATGACACCTAAAGATGCCTAGCACAGTGTCTGGCATATGGTAAGCACCCAAGAAATGGTGCCCCTATGTCTTAGTTACTTTTCTTGTTGCTGAGACAAAATACCTGACACACAAAGTTAAAGGAAGAAATATTTATTCTGGCTCACAGTTTGTAGAGGTTTCGGTACCTAGTTGGCTGGTTCCAAAGCAGAGCAGCATGGCAGAGGGACATTGCAGAGGAGAAACAGTCCATGGCATGGCAGGCAAGTAGGTAGTAAACAGCCAAAGGAGGGAGCATTGGCAGCCTGCCTTCCCTCTCTCCCTCTCTTATATTCCATCCAGGCTGTATGCCTGTAGATTGGTGCTGCCCACATCCAGGGTGGGGCTTCCATTATCCACACCCTTAACCCCAGCATCACACCCTTAATTCACATTCACCTTTGAAACTCCCAACCTATGACTGCATGAGGCTTTGGGGGCACACTAGATACAAGCTGTAACACCCTGTGTCCCATGGGTATGGAAATCAGTGACTGGAAGATAGGTTGGGAGAAAGAGAGAAAGAGGGCAGAGGGAGAGGGAGGGACATTGCCTCTTGTCTTCCAGAATGAACTAACCTGATTTATTCTCTGGACAATGTCCCATAAGGTTAGGGTAAACGGCAGCTCTGCAGGGTTCATAGGTATCAAACATGTTTTTTTTTTATTAAGTCCTCAACCAATATTTACTTACAGGGCACCTGCTCTGTGCCTGGCCTTGGTCCAGGGTCTGGGGAAAGCAGGCACAGAGATAGACACAGCCATGTCCAGCTGGGGTAGGAGTTGATAGGAAGATGCTAAGCAAATCACAACACACAATTCCAGGCTGTATCAAGAAGGCAAAGACCTGGGGAGATGGGAGAGAGGGGCCCAGAGCATCTACCAGTTTGCTCTGGGAAACTGAGAGGCCACTGTGAAAGAGGCAGCCAGTGAGACGTGGGGCCAGGCCCCTGGGATCCTTTTAGGGGCAGTCCTTTTTTCCAGCCTTGGACCTGCTACTGCCCTCTGTCTTGGTCCTTCATATTGGTTTTGCTTTCCCCTCCCCTGTTTTTGTTTTGTTTTGTTTTGTTTTAGAGTTTTGCTTCTGTCTTGCGAGTTCCCACTTCTTCGTCTCCTCTTAGATTGTATCAACCTTGCAGGGCAGCTGACCAGTGTCAGACTCTCCCTGGGGACCCACCCCCACCACACCCAGGAAGACTGGCACCTGTTGAAAGTTTGCCTACTCTAAGTGATGCTCCTTGTATTGTAATCCTAGCTCCACCCTTATTAGCCTGTGTCTCTGAGTAGATACCCCAAACCCTCAGTGCCTCAGTTTCCTTAGTAAAAAAATGGGCATCATAATTTTCCCCACCTCCTAGGATTGTCGTAAGGAGTAAAGGACCCTTACAAAGCTCTGTTGGCCAAATATTGGATGGGAGACTTTTTTCTGGGCACTGCTGCTGAGCCCTGAACAAACTCAGTCCCTGGAGTGTTTACACCATTTACATTTTTTCTTTCTCTTTGTAGTACCAGAGGTTGAACCCAGGGCCCCACACATGCCAGGCAAGCACCCTAGCACTGACTATATTCCCAAGCCTTAAAATAAAATATTTTGGGACAGGGTCTTGCTAAGTTGCCCTGGCTGGCTTGGATCTTCCAACTCTTCTGCTTCAGCCTCCAGTAACAGGAATTATGGGGATGTACCACTGCACTGGGCTTTTTCTTTTTTTAAAAAAAGTATGTATGTATGTATGTATGTATGTATGTATGTATTTATTTATTTTGAGACAAGATCTTGCTGTGTAGTTCAGGCTGGTCTTGAACTCACTATGTAGCCCAAGCTGGCCTGGAACTTGAGGCAATTCTCCTGCTTCAGCCTCCAAGTGCTGGGATTACAGGTGTGCACCACCATGCCCAGCTTTATTTATCAGTTTATTTTTATTTATTTATTTTGAGTGCTAGGGATGGAACGAAGAGCCTTTTGCATATTAGGGAAGCATTCTACCCCTGAGCTACACCTCTAGCAGCTGTGGAGAGGAAGGAATGGAAGTCATTGTTGAATGGATTATTGTTGAATTTCCGTTTTGGACAATAAAAAAGTTCTGGAGAAGGGGTTAGTGGTGATGGTTGAACAGTAAAGTAAATATACTTCAATGCCAGTGAATGGCATATTTTAAAATGATTCAAATGATCAAGTGTGATGGAACATGCCTGTAATCACAGCACTCAGGAGGCTGAGGCAGGAGAATGGAGTTTAAGGCCAGCTTGGGCTACATAGAGTTTCACTATGCAGTCCATTTTTATGGTTTACATCTAGATATCCCCCTAAAGCCTAATAGGATCATAGGCAGGGCCTTGGGGATGCGATTGGCATGTACAGGTGTTAAAGCTGACTTGGCATGAGGTAGAGACTGGTCAGAAGAGGCAGGTCACTGTGGGTGTGACACAATGATGTGTATGACCTGGACAATGGTAAGGGTCGTCTCTTTTATTTTCCCTTTCTCAAGGATTACAGTCCAGTGCCACTTGTGGCTGAAGGGCAATGTCAGTCCACTTTTCTTCCCCATGGCCAGTGTCAAAGGTCCCTCTCCCTCCTTCTAGCTCACCAAGTCCTTTACATGTCTCTTGCAGGGTTCTTCCTATGCTGTGACTTGGACTATAACTGTGTGTGCATGTCTTCCTCCCCCCCTCCTTTCTTTCTGAGACAGCATCTCACTATGTAGCTCAGGCTGGCCTTGAACTTGCAGCGATCCTCCTGCCTCAGCCTCCTTAGTGCTGGGATTACAGGTGTACGGTGGCTATATGTGTCTTTTACCCAATTGGATTGTGACTATCTCCAGGACAAGGGGAATGTTTCATGTCTGTGCCTCTAGGGTGTGACATTGGGCTGGCATATGGAAGGCATGTGGTGAACACGTTGTTGTGCCTCTCTTCCAAACCAGCTCTAATTACATCTCTATCTTTCCAGGTGTGGTGGCCATGCCTGTAATCCCAGCACTTGGGAGGTTGAGGCAGAAGGATGGAGAGTTCAAGGACAGCCTGAGCTACATAGGGAGATTTTGTCTCAAAAAAAATATATATATCATGGCTGGGGATTTAGCTCAGTGGTGCCGTGCCTGCCTCACAAGCACAAGGTCCTGAGTTCGATTCCCCAGTGCTGAAAAAAAATCTATATATCTATATCTATATTGTTTTTTTCTTGATCAATATTTAATGGAGGAAAGAAGAGAGGGATATAGGGAGGGCAGGTGGGCTTTCATCTTTTCTATATCTATATCTATATCTACATCATATCCCAGTCCATCCTAGGGGTTTTTTTTGGTACCGGGGATCGAACTGAGGTCCTTGTGCTTGCGCAGCAGGCATCGGAACCACTGAATTAAATCCCTGGCCCATCGTCCTAGGTTTTTTCTGCCTGGGCATGTGAGAGTCCCCTCTCCATTTTTTTCCCCTTTTTTGGTTTGTTTTTGTTTTTGTTTTTGTTTTGAGGCAAGATCTCACTATGTAGTGCAGGCTGCCCTTGAACTCACTATGTAGCCCAAACTGGCCTCAAACCTGTGGCAATCCTGCTGCCTCAGCCTCCTGAGTGCTGGGATTACAGGTGTGTGCCACTACACCTGGTTCCCCTCTCCCTTTTGGTGGCAAAGGTTACCATTTACAACCTGGAACTGCCTGCAGCTCTGCACTGGTATTAGCACTAGAGAGAATGAAATCAACCAAGATAGAAATGAAAATAAAATCATAAAAAAATAATAAAATAAAATCATACATACATGCACACATGCACACTCACATGCACATTTACATGCACATAGGCAAAGGGACTCAAACTCTGTGACACATGAAATTAAGGTCAGACACACCCTAGCCCTTTTTATGATTTGGTAAAATAACTGACAATTTAAAAAATATTTTTGGGCTTAATTTATTTCTGTTAGTTATGTACCAAAAGGACCTGATTACTACAAAGTCTATACCATTTATCTGTATATTTGCTAAATTAATCCAAAAAGTTGGCATATCCATCTTATTCCCAGTACACCAGGAAATTGAAAAAAAATAGAAATAGAGAATCAAGAATGTAAAAATATAATTAGAGAAAAGCAAAGCTCAGGAATAAGAATATAAATATGTAAGTATGTAAGGTGCTTTCATGATTGAATATCAAATTTGGCTCTGAGCTTCCTGGCAGCCAAAGTAAAAAGAGAGGTGTAGTAACTATTTTTCTTTCTAGACCAGATGGAACAAACAAGTTCCTCAGTGGAAAGAAATTATTTTCTAGGCTTACTTCCAAAGGAAAACTTTCTGATGAAGCTGTGTGATGGGTAGAGAACAACGCTAGCTGAATTCCAGCAGTCAGTCTGTAATGAGCCTCCTTTCTACAATGAGTCCTTGGAGAATGGACCTAGGGAACCAGTAAGGTTGCCAGATTTAGTTGTTAATTCTCAGCTGGCCTTACCTCGACCTCCCAGTGGCTCTTGTCACAGTCCCTCACTGTCCTCCTGTTTGAAATGCTTTCATCTCTTGACCAGGAGCCCTCACATTCTCAGAAGTCTGCTTACTCACTTGCCACTCTCCTCTGGTCTCCACGGCCACATCTCCCTGATCTCTTCAGGCTTCCAGCCTCTCTCTCCTCCTTTTCCTTGGCTCCCCTCAGCTGATTCCTCTGATCTGTCTCCTGGGCCAGTCCTACCTCTGCCCTGAAGCTCCAGTTTAGGTTGTCTTTAGCAGGCAGAGAGAACAGGGAAGCTATACCCGGGCCATTTCCCCACAGTATTATGATCACCTGCAGTCACTCAACAACTCTGTTAAAATGCCTAGTTTTAGCCCAGCATGTTGGTACATACCTATAATCTCAGCACTTGGGAGGCTGAGGCAAGAGGATTGCCAGGAGTTCGAGGCCACCCTGGGCTACATCGTGAGTTCAAGAACAGCCTGGACTACATAGAGACACCCTGTCTCAAACAAACAAGCAAACAAACAAACAAGAAACAAAATACTCAAAAATCAGCGCCCCCCCCCCCCATAAAATGCAGTTTTGAGTAGTGGCCAAATCTGTAAACTTGATTTAGAATGCCATATTCTCTTCTGTGGCCATTTTAGGCCCTATGGATGAGGAAGGAAACTGGGTGGGTGGGGTCTTTGCCCCTCCTCCCCCACCCCTAAAACTTGCACCACTGTAACTATAGCTATGGGCACAGGTTGGAAGGAAGTGCTTGCTTGTTTGGCATCAGTATAACTTGGCTTCTCACTTTCTAAGTGGGAGTGCTGAAGGCTGACTCCTGCTTATTGGTACTTTTAGGGATTCCTAGAGCCCCTTTATGGATGCCATTCCTGGGAAGCAGGCAGGATCCCATTCCAGCTGGTATGGTTCTCTCCTGACAGGCATGCACAGACCCACTGACTGTAGTGGGCACCCTGCAGTGGAAAACACAGGCCCCAGGAAGGATTCACCTTTCCATTACCAGCAGTACCAGTGGCTGGTTCCCACTGTGGGCCCCACTGTACCGCTGACCTGCTGGGCTATGAGGACTACAGCCAGCCTCTCTCTCCAGCTCATCAGGAGGCCTCCTTGAAGTGCTTCACACCAAATGTGGGATTAGAAGTCAGTTCCAGCCCAGGGCCTTAGCAGGACAGCGGCCCTTGACAAATCAAAGTTATTGCCAACTTCCTTCTTCAAGAGCTTTCAAGAGCTGGGCCAGGGATTTAGCTCAGTGGTTCTGCCACCTGCCTCAAAAGTGCAAGGTTCTGAGTTCTATCCCTGGTACCAAAAAAACAAAAGCAAGAGCTTTCAAGAGCTGATAAGTCCCAGCAAGTTGGGAGGTTGAGGCAGGAGTATCTCCACAAGTTGAAGGCCAGCCTGAACTACATAGCAAACCTTGTTTCAAAAAAAAAAAGGGCAGATAAGTTTTTCAAGAGTGGTAAAGTGGGTTCTGTGATGCTTTATTTTGGGTCTTAGCTTCACTGGGTTGAGGAACACGCACATCGAGGGTGTTTCTGAGGAGTTCAGCATATAAGTCTGAGGCTTCTGTAGGGTGGTTGTTGGGGAACCTGCCCTGAGGGTGGGTGGGCACCAGCTGGATGGAACCCTGAGAGAACATACAGAAGGCAAACTGGCCTTGCTCAGAGCTGGGGCAGGTTCCACTGCTGCTGCCTTCAGAACTCCAGGCCTTCAGACTTACCCCAGAGGGTCCTGGGCTCTCAGGCTTTTGGCCTTGGCCCAAGATTTACAACATTGGCCTTCTCAACGTGGCCTAAGCCACCACTAGCATCCCAGAGCTCCAGGAGTACCTAAAGAAAGGCAGCAAAGCCGGATGTGGTGGCGCATGCCTGTAATCCCAGCACTTGGGAGGCTGAGGCAGGAGGATCGCTGTGAGTTCAAGGTCAGCCTGGGCTACATAGTGAGTTCAGGTCCAGCCTGAACTAAAAAGGGAGAGCCTGCCTCAAAAAAAACCAAAAAAAAGAGAAAGAAAGGCAGCAAAGCAGAGGGACAAAAACTCTTATGTAGAATCATGATGCAAAATCATGTAATGAATAATGTAATATACAATAAAAGTCTTCTAAAAATTAAATGTCTATTGCTTGAAAGCGTCTTCTAAGAATTAATGAAATTGAACCAAGTGATGCAGTGATTCAAGGAATGCTCTACTCTGAAATTTTTCTTGTTGAGTTTACTGGATTTAGGGTTCAATTGACCAAAAGATGCCTGAGAAATTTGTGACATACCTATTTCTGGGAGTTTTCTCTAAAGGTTTACCTACCAAAATATGTATGAAGTAAGCTACTTATTCCATTATTGGGCTGGGAATGTAGCTCAGTGATGCCGTGCCTGCCTGGCAAACACAAGGTCCTGAGTTCGATCCCCAGTACTGAAAACAAACAAACAAAACAAAACAAAAAACCAAACAAATATTGCTTACAAATGTAATATATTGGTAACCCTATAAATTTCCATAAGTTTGCCGGCCATGGTGGCATACACCGGTAATCCCAGCACTCAGGAGGCTGAGGCAGGAGGATCACTATGAGTCCAAGGCCAGCCTGGGCTACATAGTAAGTTTAGGGCCAGCCTGAATTCCATAGTGAGACCCTGTCTCAAAAACAAACAAACAAAAATTTCATAAATTTAAGTTTGGTTGAACTATAGTACAGTATAGTAATCCACAAAATGGATTACTATGGTACTATGCAAGTTTTGGATTACAAGAAGAAGGAGAAGACTAAGAAGCAGAGGGAGGAGGAGGAAAAGGAGGAGAAGGAATAGAAAAGAAGAGAAGGAAAAAGAGGGAAAGAGGGAGTGGAGCGGAGAGGAGGAGCCAACAAACTAGGAGGAAGAGGTTAGAAGGAAGGAAGAGGAGAATTAAGATTCAATCTATCTCAAGATGTAGATCAGAATAGAGTGGAAGAAAGGGTTGGAAGTTGGAATAGATTCTTGTTCTGCTACATTTTTCTATAATTTTGACTCTATTTCTATATAGTTTTGCCTTTTTTTTTTTTTTTGGTACTGGATCGAACTAAGGACCTTACACTTGTGAGGCAGGCATGGCGCCACTGAGCTAAATCCCTGGCCCTATTTTTTTCATGTTACATTTTTTAAAACTAAATAAATAGGAATGGGAAATTCGATATAGAATATATATACAACCAAAGGAGTGCATTTTAAATGAATGGGATAATCACACTGAAGAAGAGGGATTTTAACATTCTAATTAGATTTTGAACATGGTAGTTTGATTATATATTCTAAATAAAACAACAGTCAGTACAAATCAATCTTAAGTTAGTCAGGGTTTTGGGGTGGTTTTTTTTGGTACTGGGGATCGAACTTAGGACCTTGTGCTTGCAAGGCAGGAGGTGGAACCACTGAGCTAAATCCTCGGCCCTAGTCAAGGTTTTTGTAAATATGGAGTTAATAATTATGAAATCTTTCAATTTATTTTTAGATTAAGTAATTGAGTAAATATGATTAGAGTTCGAGGTATGTGTTAGTCAGCTTTTGATCACTGTGGCAAAATACCTGAGATAAACACCTTAAAGGATGAATGTTTGATTTTGGCTCCTGGTTTCCATTTATGGTCACTTGGCCCTGTGGCTTTGAGTCTATGGCAATGCTGAACATCATGGTGGAGAGTGTGGAGTAGAGCAAAGCTACTCACCTCATGGCAACTGGGAAGCAGAGAGAGAGAAAGAGACCAGGGTCCCAATATCCCCTCAAGGTCATGTCTCCAATAATTTAATTTCCTCCCACGAGGCCCTACCTTCTAAGGATTCCACTACCTCCCACTGGTGCCTCAGGATGGGGACCAAACCTTTAGCATACAGGTCTTAGGGAAATAGGGAAGATATCAAGGTATCAGTATGAACTCATGAATTCTCATCTCTCAATATATAAATAGCTAGATAAGTTTGGCAATAGATAGCACTGTGAAAATAAAAAAAAACTAGTATAATCTTCACCTTTGGGGGATTTTTTGGTTGTGTATATATTATTATTTTTGTCTTGTTTGTACTTAGCTTCTTAACCTCTTCCCCTACACAATTACAAATTAAGGAACTGTTGCCCTTCTCTGTTTTCTTTCCAGGATCACCAGTGGCCTTCGGGGTTTAATCACTTTGGAGGTTCCAAGTTCTCAACAGTCTCCTCTGTGTGACTTCTCAGCTCATCCTCACCCTGGACCCTGTGCCATCCAGTGAGATTTATACTGAAGTTACAAGTGTCAGGCAGAATTGGCCTCTCTGAAAGCACTTCCACTTTTTCTGGGATCTTACCTTTAAGGCCTACCTGCTTGGCAGCTGTCCAGTACCTTTTAAGAGATAAGTTTTATATGCCACGTAGCTTCTGGAGCTTTCCTTGATTAAAGCATTTTTCTGTTACAAACTTTTTCACTATAGTCTGAGCATAATCTTAAAGACAATATGTATTTCACCACTGAGTTGAGATTTAGTTATTATACTACTGGTGTATGATAGTGATTAAGTATATGTGTTCCCAGACTCTGGGTCTACATTCTAGGTTCATCTCTTACCATGGCCTCAGGCAAATGTTTTTATCTAAAGATTTTATTTGTACAGTGGGGATATTAAGAGTGACTGTCCAGGGACGGGGATTTAGATCAGTGGTCCCACTGCCTGCCTCACAAACTCAAGGTCCTGAGTTCAAACCCTGATACCAAAAAAAAAAAAAAGAATGACTGTCCCATAGGATTGTTGTGGTGCACATGCACTTTCAAATACAAACTACTTCTGGGCTGGGGATTTACCTCAGTGGTTCCGCCATCTGCCCTGAAAGCGCAAGGACCTGAGTTCGATCCCCAGTACCAAAAACAAACAAACAAACAAACTACTTCTGTCGCCATTAAATACAAGCAATAAATTGTACCTGAGATGATTATTATTATTTTTGAGACAGGTTCTCACTACATAGTTCAGATCGGCCTCAAACTCATGGTGATCCTCTTTCCTTGGCCTCCCAAGTACTGGGATTGCAGGCGTGCACTGCCATGCCCAGCTTCTACCTGAGATTCTTGCAATTGCCATTATTCGTCTTTGTCATACATTGACCCCAGTTCAAATAAGGGTTAACTTTAGCTTCCAGGAGTTTTGAAACGGATGGATCCATGACTGCACAAAAACATATATAGTCTTCAAATATTTACTGTGAAAAATTAATGTAGTTTTACTTTGAACTGAATATTATTGCACTTTAAAAAATTACTCATTGGGCCAGGGATTTAGCTCAGTGGTGCCACTGCCTGCCTCAAAGCAAGTGCAAGGTCCTGAGCTCGATCCCGATACAAAAAAAAAAAATTACTCATTGAATAACTGAATTTAAAGTCATGTTTTTATGTGGTGTATATTTCAAGAATTATAGAAATATGGGACATGTGTGGCATATTATCATCACAAAAAAGCTCACTAGGAGGTTGCTTATTAAAAGTCACTCATAAAAAACCCTAAAGGAGGAATTTTGGGGGAAAGGCAGCATAAAGAAATGCACTAGAAGACTCTGTCCAAAGTACAATTTCCATCCTCTTGTCTCAGCCTCCCTCGGTGCTGAGATTACAGGTGTGCACAACCTCACTCAGGTGTTATTTTTTTAATTAGGAAAAGAAGAAAAGTTTGAATAAAATAGAATTTTAAATGGCCTTTAAGGAGTAACTAAGGTGGCTAAAGCAATATGCAGACCAATGACTGGCAAAGGGACTTCTCAGCCACCATAATTGCATGAGCCAATTTCTCTAAAAAATCGCCTCTCATATACCTAGATACATATCCAGTTGGTTCTGTTTCTCTGGAGAATGCTAATAGAGCTTCTTTCCTTTTATTTTATTTTTTATTTTTTGGAATTTTTTTTTGTTTTGGTACTGGGAATCGAACTCGGGATCTTGTGCTTGCAAGGCAGGCAGCAGAACCACTGAGCTAGATCCCCAGTCCTATTTTTTGGAATTTTTGAGACAGGGTCTCACTGTGTGGTTTAGGCTGGCCTTGAACTGATTATATAGCCCAGGCTGGCCTCAAACTCACAGCAATCCTCCTGCCTCAACCTCCCATTGCTGGAATTACAGACATGCACCACCATACCCGGCTTATTTCCATTTTCTTTAAAATTGCATACAGTATTTTGACCAGCAGCAACTCATTTTGGGATTCCTCATTCTATCCTGCAGCCTCAGTGGCAATTTCCAATCCCTTGTCATTCTTTTCCTCACCTTAAGATAAACCCAGAGGGCCAAGGATTTAGCTCAGTGGTTCCGCCACCTGCTTCACAAGTGCAAGGACCCGAGTTTGATCCCCGGCACCAAAAAAAGAAAAAAAAAAAAGATAAACCCAGAATCCTTCCCATGGCCCCCAGGCCCCACAGGACCTGATCACTGTGGAGCAGAGGTTTAAAGTAACAAAATACCAGAGAACATTATAAATAATTGTATGTGAGCAAGCATAAAAATGTTAAGCAAAGTGAATACATTTCTAGAAAAATGTGAACTGTGCTGGGCACATTGGCAATACCTATAACCCCAGCTGCTAGGAAGATTGAGGCAGGAAGATCTCAAGTTCAAGCCCAACCCAGGCAAGACAGTGAGACTCTGTCTCAAAATAAAATAATTTAAACTAGGTATGATGGCACACACATGTAATCCCAGCCCTTGGGAAGCTGAGGCCGGAAGATTGCCCCGAGTTTGAGGCCAGCTTGGGTTACATGGTGAATTGAAGGCCAGCCTGCACTACCAACCGAGACACTCTCAAAAAACAAAACAGGGGGCCTGGGGATTTAGCTCAGTGACACCGTGCCTGCCTTGCAAGTGCAAGGTCCTGAGCTTGATCCCTGGTACCCAAAAAAACAAAACAAAAAGTTATTAGAGTCAGGGATTTAGCTCAGTGGCGCTGTGCCTGCCTTGCAAGCACAAGTTCAATCCCAGGTACCAAAAAAAAAGATATTACATATTTCACAAAGATCCATTCATTTTTCAGTGGAACAGGGGTTAGATCAAAGAAAAAAGAAAAAAAAAACCAAAAAACTAAACCAAAACAAGAAGGTGGCCTTGTACCCAGTGATGCTGCTTATATGGTATGAGATAAGAAATACAATAAACTCATCTCTATGCTCCTGAGAACCAAAAAAGGGCACACGCAAAAGATAGGTTCCACCTCCTGCCCCGAAAGCCCAAGGACCCGAGTTTGATCCCTGCTAAAAAAAAAAAAAAAAAAGGACACAAACGGGCAGCTCACAAGGAAACACAAATGGCCTGTCAAGAAGGAAAATGCAGGGCTGGGGATATAGCTCAATGGTTCCAGCGCCTGCCTCGAAAGCACAAGGTCACAAGTTCAATCCCCGGTACCAAAAAAAAAGAAGGAAAATGCAAAAAAACCCAAAAAATAAACCAGGGAAAATGCACTGGGAGGCTGCACTGGGAGGCTGAGGTAGGAAGATCTTGAGTTTAAAGCCAGCCTGGGGTACATAGTAAGACCCTGACTCAAAAATGCCAAAAAGAGGAAAAAGAAAGAAAATACAAACTGGGTGTGGTGGTAGCCTTTGCCTGTAATCCCAGCTACTCTGGAGGCTGATGCAGGAGGATCATGTGTCCCAGGCCAGCCTGGGCAACTTAGCAAGACTGTCTCAAAATAAAAATAAAAAGAGCTAGGGATGTAGCTCAGTAGTAGAGCTGCTTGCTGAGCATGCTAAAGTCCTCTCCAGTACTAAAAAAAAAAAAAGAGAGAGAGAGAAGAAGGAAAATACACATAGCTCACAAGTAACACAGGGAAATCAATTCTTAGCAGCAATTGAGAATATTTGTCATGTATGTATCAGATTAGCAAAGATTTTATGTATTTATTTAAGTTTTTTGAGACAGGGTCTCACTATGCAGTTTAGACTGGCTTTGAACTCATTATGTAGCCCAAGCTGGCCTCGAACTTTCAGCAATCCTCCTGCCTCAGCCCCCTGAGTTCTGGGATTACAGGCATGCGCCACCACACCTGGCTAGCAAAGAAAATTATAATATACCTTTGCTGGTGGGGGGATAAATACTTGATGGAAATGTATGTTGATGGAGCATTCAGGGAAAGTAATAGGACACTTTAAAAATGTAAATTGCTTACAGCCAGCAAGTCTGTTTAGAGACACTTATTGCAGAAAGGCCCATTTACCAGAATGTCCAGGAGGTGAAATGTCTGCAGAAAGGAATGGGTGGGGTGGGGTGTTGTGATTCTGTTTGACAGGATGAAAAGGTCAAGATATTATGCCAGTAAAGATGAGGTAGCTTGGTCCGGGGATTTAGCTCAGTGGTTCTGGCACCTGCCGCACAACCGCAAGGTCCCAAGTTCAATCCCCAGTACCAAAAAAAAAAAATGAGGTGGCTCTGTATGTACTGACATAGAAAGAAGAACATACCACATCAGTGAAGGAAGAATGAATGATCCCAGTTTTACTGAAAAAAAAAAATGCAGGTTTATACACATAGCTATATATAAAATCACAAGATGGCTGGGCATGGCAGTGCCCAGCACTCTGGGAAGCTCAAGAAGGCAGGAGATTGCAAGTTCAAGGACAGCCTGGGCAACTGAGGGACCCTATCTCAAAACAAAACAAAACAAACAAACAAAAGACCACAGGGATGTAGCTCAGTGGTAGAGCACCCTAATACCACAAAAAACCCCAAAACAAGGCTGGGGATTTAGCTCAGTGGCTCCAGTGCCTGCCTTGCAGGTGCAAGGCCCTGAGTTCAATTTCCAGTACCAAAAAAAAAAAACCAACCCCAAAACACACACTCACACAAGTTATTAATTGGCTTAGTCTTCACAATGGCCTTTGAAGACAGATATTATAATGAACCCTACATTGCTCATGGGGCACTGACAGGGACTGAGAGGGACAATATGTGTAGGATCTGGGATTCAAACCCAAGTGCTTCTCCCACACTTCAAGCATGATGCTCTGCTGCCTCTAAATTGTCAGTTATTAGTGACTATCATAACAACAAACATTTATCAAGTGCATTGCTTTTGCGATTTCATTTAGTCGGTAAAGCAAATGTGTGACCTGAATTCATGAGCAGAGAAGAGATCGAAGAGCTGGTAAGGCGCTAGACAGGCCACCAGCCCCTGCCTGTCCACCTCGGGCTCATCCCATCTCAGTGGTCAGCACAGGCAACTCTCAGGACTTAGCACCCCAAGTCTGTTGGCAAGGCTGAGGAGCGTGGATGAGAGTGAAATGCTGTTGTTCCCTCCAGAGCCTCCTGATTTGCCTTTTGCCTCTCCTGGGCATAGCACTCATCTTCCTGGTCTTTCCTATCCTGTCAGGGGCTGGAGGGCAGGAACTTTGAACAAGATCTCAGGAGAGTTTTGTTTCGCTCTCACAGGCCCTCAGGCAGGGCTGGGGCAGGCACAAGGACAGGGCCTTCTGCAGGCTCTAGCTGGGCATCTTTTGGGCTCTGAGGACCCTTCAAGAGGGCTGAGCCACAAGATCTCTTTCAAAAGAGAGATGCGGAGGGCCGGGGATTTAGCGCGGTGGTTTTGCCACCTGCTGCACAAGCGCAAGGACCCGAGTTCGATCCCCGGTACCAAAAACAAAAAACAAAAGAGAGATGGGGAAACATAGGTCAAGTAAGGGTGGAAGGCTTATACCAAGTCACACAGGGGTCAGCAGCAGAGCCAGGACATGGCCCTGGATCTCTAGACTTCCAGGCCTGACTGTTCCTTGAATTGTCCTGAACTCTTTTCTCCTGGAAGGAAGTCAGCTTTCCTTACCTGGCTGACCCTCACCTGTCCTGCTTTTTGCCAGATGCCTTAAGACTGGCCAGGGACCAGTTGCCATAGAGATGGCTCCAGAGGACAGTTCCAGGGCTGGCAGGTGGAGGCAGGGGATGGAGCAGGACACCAATATGCTAAACACCCAGCTGCAGTTGGTCAGGGCTACATCAGGAGGAGCCACGCAGGATCTGAGGCCTCAGGCTCCAAGGACATCCATGGGGCTGCTCAACCTTCTGTCAAGGATCCCTCAGGCGGAACAGGTGAGGGCAGGGGCTGGGGTCCAACTGCCCACAGGCAAGAAGGCACCTGGGGCCAGGGGAAGCAGGGCTGGGGGAGGCACTTGAGAAGCCACAAGGTTGGGGCTGAGGCTGGGATGACAGTCAGGGAGGCCTCATGGTAGGGAAGCCTGAAAGATGGGGAGTAAAGATGAGGAATGATGGAGTGATTTAGGGCACACTGTAGGGCTGAAAGGGTTTCCAGAGGGAAAATTAGTGCCTTCCACTTTGGCTGTAGCAAGTCCAGAGCCTTGTAGGACATTTAGAAGAGCTATCCTTTTTTGTAGCCCAGGCTGGCTTCCAACTCAGTGATTCTCCCGCCTCTGTCTCCGGAGTGCTGGGATCACAGGCGTGCGCCACCACGCCCGGCTTATCCAATTTTTAAAATTTAAATGTTTTATTTATTTTTTGACTGATTCTCATCTTAAAAATGTATTTATCTAGCCAGGCATGGTGGTGCTCATCTGGAATCCCAGCACTCGTGAGGCTGAAGCAGGAAGACAGCTGAGAGTTCGAGGCCAACCTGGGCTACGTAGTGAGGTGGAGGCCAGCCTGAACTACAAAGGGAGACACTGTCTCAAAAAACAAATGATTTATCTAAAATATTCTATCTTTAGGACAGGAATTTAGCTCAGTGGTAGCACATCTGTCTCGAAAGTGCAAAGTTCTGAGTTCAATCCCCGATACCAAAAAAAAAAAAAATCTGTGTACTAGAGATTGAACCCAGGGCCTTCATAGTGATCTAGATCACCAGCCCTTTTTTTTTTTTAATTTGGTACTAGGGATCAGACTCAGGTTCTTATGCTTTCGAGGCAGGCGGCAGAACCACTGAGCTAAATCCCCAGCTCCCCAGCCCTTTTTAAAAATTAATTAGTGTATTGCCTGGTGTGGTGGCCCAGGCCTGTAATTCCAGCATTCAGAAGGCTGAGGCAGGAGGATTACTGTGAATTTGAGGCCAGTCTGGGTTACATAATAAGCCTGGACTTACACAATGAGACCCTATTTTAAAAAAATAAAAATCAACTTAAATAAATAAATAAATAAAATCAATTAATTTTGAGACAGGGTCTCACTAAGTTGCCCAGGCTGGGCTCAAACTTGTGATCATCCTGACTCAGCTTTGCAGAGTTCTGGGATTATAGGCCTGGGCCATCATGCCAAGCTAAATTTAAAAATTTTTAATTGACACATGATAATTGTACATATTATGGGGTACAGTATGATAATTTGATACATATAGACAGTACAATGATAAAATATCAAGGTAATTAGCATTTCCATCTCTTTAAACATTTAACATCTCTTTAAACATTTAACATCTCTTTGTGTTGAGAACCTTCAAACTCCTCGTTTGCAGACCAGTGTGATGGTGAGAAATCTAGACTCTGAAGACCAGGACCAACACGTGCAGGTTACTATCAACTGTGTGACCTCAGCTCTTGGACTTTTTTTGAGACAGAGTCTCTCTATGTAGTTCAAGGTGGCCTTGAACTCACTGGGTAGCCCAAGCTGGCCTCGAAGATGATCCTCCTGCCTCAGCTTACAGACATGCACCACCATACTGGGCTTCTTGGACCTCTCTGAGCCTTGGTTTTCATATCTATGGGGATGATAGAGATAGTCTCCATCTCATTGGACAGGTCTTTGGGAAGATTAGATGTGTTAGTGCCCAAAAGTCCTGCACATGGGGGAGTGCTCAGTTGGGGCAGCTTTCACTATGAGGAATGGAGGCAGTGATTGATGAATCTCAGGGATGAAGAGGGCCCTGGCGAGGGGCAGCGTGGTTCAAAAGGCTGCTCACACCTGGCCTCCTCTCCTGTCCTTGCCTAGGGTGCCCTGAGGAGCGGTGATGTTGTACCAAGTCAGGGCCAGCCAAAGAGGTCTCAGAGCACAGGGCAGAAGACAAAGAAGGACTGCAAGCCCGGGAGGTGGACCAAGAAAGGAAGCTCCACTGAGGCAGAGAAGTGAGCATCTGCGCGTGGGCTGGGAGGGAAGCTGGGGGCCCCGGAGAACCCTGCCCCTAATTCTGACCCCTGCCCTCTTCCTCTTCAGTTCCTTCCCCCGTTCTCCTCAGGAACCCTCCTTCCCATTCCAGTGGGCCTGGGAGAGCTTCATCACAGAGGGCCATCAGGCCCTGGCCCTGCTCCCAGCGGTCCCCCAGCTTAAGACCAGGTGCAAATCCACTGGCAGCCTCCCAGAGCCCCTGGAGAGGAGACAGCAGCTAGGGGCCTGTGGTGGTGCCCCCCTGTCTCCCAGCAAAGGGGAGAACCAAGGGCTGGAGCCATCCAGTGAGTGCGGCCCCCGGCTGCCAGGCAAGAGGTCAGGATCAGGATCAGAGTCCAGAGGGGCTCCCAAGCTGGAAGGTACAGGTGCTGAAGAAGCAGAGAGGGATCTGAGCCCCAGGGAGTGGCCCCAGCTGCCCCCTGGACAGTTGCTGTTGGAGGAGGAGCGTTTCTCAGAGGCAATTGTGGAAACGGAAGAGCAGAAACACCGCACCTCTCACAGAAGAAAGACCTGTTCTTGGAAAAAGGGGCCGAATTCTGGAGAGGAGGCCTTGGAAGAGAAGAAGCTGCAGGCGAGCAGCTCCTGCTCCCACAATCCCCGAGGGCTGCAGAGGGGCAAGTCAAGGGCTCAGGAGCTGGAGGGGCCCTGGGGCCTGGGCAAGCTGCATTGGCAGTTACAGCAAGGCAGCTGTGGTGAGCGCAGCTTCGGGCTGGGCTCTTCAGCAGGGCGTTTACTGTGGGCCAGGCTAGATCGGTGCTGGGTGGGCCTCCCCCTTGGGCCAGGTGAGAGGGTTTCCCTGACTTGCTCCCACTGTGGACAGATCCCCAAAAGCAGCCCTGGAAGGCCTTGCGGCAGGCTGCTGTCCAGACCTCCAACCGGAGAGGGAAGGCCCGTGCCTGGGAACATGATGAGATTTTCTTGTCTGCCAACTTTCCTAATCGCTCATTCCACAAGCGACAGGAGTCCACTAGGTAAGGTGGGGACGGGAGGGTAGGAGCCAAGGATGAGAAATGGAGATGGAGCCAGTTCACCAAAAGACAGTCACTTGTATATTCATTCACTCTATTCTTTTTATTTACCCTATTCTTTACCTATTCATCAATTTTTCTGATTAACCAATCATCTGTTAATCTACCTATCCATCCACCCACCCATCTACTCATCCACCCATCTACCCACCAACCCACCTGTTCCTTCATGGGTCCACCCACCTACTCACCCACTCCCATCCATCCATCCATCCTTCTATCTTTTGATATGTACTCAACAACCCATCCGTCTCTGCCTATTTGGCCAACTGTCTACTGACATAAACTACTTTCCATTCATTTCCCATCTTTTCTTCTGTTTATCCATTAACCTATTAACTGAGTGGTTGTGCAATATATATTGAAGAGATTATCCTTTCCTCATTGTGTTCTTGACATCTTTGTCAAAAATCACTTGGCTGCCAGGCATTTAGCTCAGTGGTTCTGGCACCTGCCTCAAAAGCACAAGGTCCCGAGTTTGATCCCTGGTACCAAAAATCACTTGGCCATTGGTGCCACTGCCTGCCTTGCAAGTGCAAGGTCCTGAGTTTGATCCCCATACCAAAAAAAAAAAATCACTTGGACATAAATGTATGAATTTATTTCTAGACTCTGTATTCTGTTCCACTGGTTTATATGTCTATTTTTATACCAGTACCATATTGTTTCAATTACTATAGCTTTGTAGTATATTTTGAAATCAAATAGTATGATGCTTGCAGAGTCCCTTCCCCTCTTAAGATTGGTTTAGTTCAGTTGGGCAAGGTGCTGCACACCTGTAATCCCAGTTCTCTTGGAGACTGAGACAGGAAGATCATAAATTCACTAGTGGCTTAGTAAAGCCCTACATCAAAGTAAAAAAATTTTAAGGAGGGGATAGAGGTGTAGCTCAGTGCAAAGGCCCTGGGGTCAATTGCCATTGCCCCCCAAAAAGAGTGCTTTGGCTCTTTGGGGTCTTTTGTGGTTCCATATGAACATTAAAATTGTTTTTCTTTCTGTAAAAATGTCATTGGAATTTTGATAAATTACATTAAATCTGATTATTTGGGGGTAGTATGATCCAGCCCCCATTCCCCACAATACTAGGGATTGAACCCAGGGCCTTTGCACTGAGCTACATCCCCAGTTCCTTTTATTATGAGGTAGAATCTCTCTCTTAAACTGCTAAATTGTCAGGCTGGGCTTGAATTTGTAATTGTTCTGCCTCAGCCCCAGCCTGCTGGAATTACAGTCATGTGCCATCACACCTGCCTTGTACCTTGTCTTTTATTTTTTGTTTTAGTATCTTTTTAATTAATTAATTTATTTTTTAGACAGGGCCTCATTAAGTTGCTAAATTGCCCAGGTTGGGCTTGAATTTGGCAATCCTTCTGCCTCAGCCTCCCAGAGTGCTGGAATTACAGGTGTGCACCACCATACCCACATAGACATTTCTAACAGTATTAATTCTCACACAGCCCTCTCAACTTCTTACCCTGTCACCTTTTACAGGAAATCCTCCCCTATTTCTTAGTGCCCTTGTGGCAAAGGCTCCAACACATCACTGATGCCCAATAAATGTACACTGAGCAATGACTGTATCTATCTCCCCCACCTTTTCTGCAGTGCTGGGGATTGAGCTAAAGCACTCACTCACACTGGGCAAGCACCTTATCACTGAGCTACCTCCCTAGGCTTTTAAATTTTGTTGTTGTTGTTGTTGTTTTCTTTGGTAGCAAGGATTGAACTCAGGACCTTGCACTTGCAAAGAAGGCTCAGTGCCACTGAGCTACATCCCTGGCCCTAATTATTTTTTAAATAGGGTCTCACTAGATTGCCCACTAGATTGAACTTGTAATCCTCCTGCTTTAGCCTCCTGAATAGCCAGAATTACAGACTGGCGTGGCCATCACGCCTGGCTTCTCTTTCTTTGTATGTTTGGCTATCTTCTATAGGGCCATGACTCAATTATTCATGAATTCATCAAATAGTGAGTTTATGTATTTTATAAGTGCAGTTTTAGGTGCTGGAAATTCTGTGGCCATGCACAGGACAAGGGACCCGTGTCTCATGAGGATTACATTCTACTTGGGAAGAAGCCTAATTAATAAAGAAATAATGCTGGGTGTGGTGCACTCTCTAGGCTGTGGCAGAAGCATTACCTTGAGTCTTAGGCCTGGGCTATATAGTGAGTTCAAGGCCAGCCTGATCTACATAGTGAGACACTGTCTCAAAAAATAAACAAAAGAAAAGAACAAAATATGTAGCTAGAGATGGAAAATAGCTAGGAAGTAGGGGGGGTGGTCAGGGAAAGTCTGTCTACGACAAAGCTATTTAGTACACATCTGATTGATAAGAAGCAACTGGCCATGAGATTGAGAGAAGAGTATTCCAGATCTGTCTAGCTGCTTTCAGCCACCCACACCTTTCATCCATCCATCCTTCCTTTAATTGATCCCTTTAGCGCTTTCTCATTCCCATCCATTTATCAAGCAGTCTTTCCATCTGTCCAGCTGTGCCTCAAACTGTTAGGCATTAACCTAGTTCCTACCTGATCAGGGGTCAGAGAGAAGAGCAAGGTTTGGCACTCACCCTGAAGGAGAGCTGTTCTGTAAGGGAAATTTCCGAAGAACCCTCTCAGGCTCCTGTACTCCCCTCCCTGGTCGCTTGCTCTCCTGCAGGCTCCTGTTCCTACAGACTTCTCCCCTCTCCTCACCAGGAGCCTGCTGCAGGCTTGGAGCGGCAGGAGCAAGAGGACCTGCAGCAGGCTGAGCTGCGCAGGGCCTGGGAGCAGTGCGTTCAACAGCAAGTGGCCCGCTGCCTAGCTGCCTACGTGCCCCGAAGGAGCCAGCGGGACTGGGCCACCCAGCACAAGCTGGAGGAACTGAGGTAGGAGTGCCAGGCTGCGGAGGGCCTAATGGGATGAGTCGGGGAGGCAGCACTGGGCATTGGGCTGCAGGACCCTAAGGCAAGCCAGCCAGGACACTCAGTCACATTTACAGATGAAAATGCCCAGGAGGAAGGGTCAATCCAAGGTCACCCAGTTAATTACAATAACCCCTTCCGCTGATGAACACTCAAGGTCATAACATTTTGCACATGTTATCACTCTTTCAAATCTTGCTTTTCTTATTTCTAATGCCAGACATGTTTATTATAAAATTTGAATATTATAGAAATAGACAATGTAAACTAGACATGGCGGCACACACCTGTAATCCCAGTACTTGGGAGACTGAAGCAGGAGGATCACAAGTTCAACCCCAGCCTGGTAATTTAGTGACTTAGAAAGACTGTCTGAAAGTTAAAAAAAAATAAAATAAAATAAAAATGTTGGAAATGTAGTTCTGTGCAAAGGCCAGCCACCAAACCAAACCAAACCAAGCCAGAAAAGAATACTTAATGTAGAACATGAACGGCCCTGATGGTCCGATGCCTGGAGATAAAAGTTATGCATAGTCAGGTGGAGTGGCCTATTTCATTCTCTTATATTTTGACTATTTTTCTAGAAAGTAAATTTGTGAGTCATTCATTCATTCATTCATATTGGGGATTGAACTCAGGAGTGCTGAGCTACATCCCCATCTGCCACCCCCCAATTTTGGTTTATTTGAGACAGAGCCTTGCTATGTAGTTCAGGCTGGCTTTGAACTCACCATGTAACCCAGACTACAGGGCTATCCTGCTGCTTCAGCCTCCTGAGTTCTGGGATTATGAGCGTGCACCACCATGCTCAGCTCCCCAGTCTTTTTTTGAATTTTATTTCAGACAAGTTCTTGCTAAATTGCCCAGACTGGCTTCAAATTTGCAATCATTCTTCCTCAGCTGCCCAACTACCTAGGATTGTAGCATGTGCCACCTTTCCCAGCACAGGCAAATATTTGTTTTGTTTTATTCTTTTCAAACAGGGTCTTGCTTTGTCTTTCAGGCTAGCCTTGAACTCATTGTGTAGCCTAGGCTGGCCTTGAATTCACGGCAATCCTCCTGCTTCAGCCTCCTGAGTGCTAGGATTACGGGTGTGCACCACCACACCTGGCCAAATTTCTTTTAAAATTTCTATTTCTAACAGACAGCCAGGTGTGGTGGAGCACACCTGTAATTCCTAGTACTCAGGAGGCTGAAGTGGGAGGATCACTGTGAGTTGGAGGTCAGCCTGGGCTACATAGTGAGTTCAAGACCTGGCTGGACTACATAGGGAGACCCTATCTCAAAATCTGAAAAACAAACAAACAAACAACAAAGGAAGAAAGAAAGAAAGAAAGAGGCACATGACATCATGGGAGAGTATTAATGGCAGCTTGTGATACCTGCCCCACTCCCACCTCAAAATGTGTAACTCCCGTGAATACGCTCTTGAGTGGCGAAAACCCTTTTTTACAGGAACTTGTGTTCCTGGCAATGGGTTCCCAGATCCCATCTTTTTCTTCATGGGGGAAGGTTGCTACCTGGCACCTGGCCACAGGGCCTAGCATAAATATCTCAGGTCTCACTGACTGCCCCCTCTGCCCTTGGGGGACACCACACCACAGCCTGTGGCCAGTCTCTTATGCTTTACTGAAGGACACCTGGTCCTGTGATGGGTGTGGCCAAAAGGCCCTTGGCTCTCTTTATTAAAGCAGTCACTCAGCTAATTAAGGAGTTGCATTTCTTTCCCTTTTGTTCTTCTTTTTCTTCTCCTTCTATGACAAGGTTGTGCTATGTAGTCCAAGCTGGACTTGAATTCACTCTGTGTCCCAGGCTGGCCTGAAATTCTTAGTGATCTTCCTGCCTCAGCCTCCTGAGTGCTGGGACTGCAAGTGTGTGCGGCACTGTGCCCAGTGTAGTAGTCACATTTCTGACAAATGCACAAACTGGGTTTCTGTAAATGGGAACTGCTTCCCCATCGGAGCCCAGACCCTCCCAGGATGTGTTATTTGCAACACACTTCTCTGGTTACTCTGTCCCATTTCCTAAGCTCCCTGCTTATAAGAAGCACAGAGAACACTGGCAAGCTTGTCTGCTTCCTGCTAGAGCACAGCAACGAAAACAGCTCAGAGCCCAGAAAAAGGCCTTCTCAAAGTCACACAGCCATCAACCACAGTGTCCTCCTCAGAGCTGCAGTGTGCAGGGGAGCAGGCAGTGAACTGCAGGGCGGGGCAAGCTGTGCAAGCAGTGCTGGGCTTCTTCTCTGGGGATGGCTGGGGGGACCTTCGATTCACCATCGGTGCACAGCCTAGACTGGGCCTCAGGGCTCAGGTCCCGCTTCCCAGACACACAACCTTAGACAGATCCCTCAGCATTCCTGAGCCCCCGGTAAAATGGGCCAATTATTCCAACCCTGGCAGACCTGGGAAAGAATCCAGGGCAGGGATGGAAATGAAATGGCTTTGTAAAGGTCAGAGCAGGGACTTTCATAAACTCCATAGTCAGGACAAGGCCAGTCTGGATGGGGGGTGGGTTGTGTCTATGGTCAGCTGCCCATAGGCCCATCTCACCCACAGGCGCCAGGAACGACAGCGTTTTGCTGAGTACCAGGCAGAGTTGCAGGGCATCCAGCACCGGGTGCGGGCCCAGCCCTTCCTGTTTCAGCAGGCCATGCAGGTGAGGCTGCAGCGCTCCCCTGAGACCCTCTCAGAAATCACAGTCCATGGTGGCCTCAGCAGCCCCAGTGCAGAGCAGGAAGCCCCTCCTCTCTTTCCTCAGGCCAGTGCTCGGCTCACTGTGACCTGGCGCTTCTCCCAGGTGCTGTCGGCACTGGGAGTGGACGAAGAGCAGCTTCTGGCTGAGGCAGGAAAAGGGGACACAGAGGGCACTGCCAGGAAACCCAGGTGAGGTTGGCTGGCTGGCTGGCTAAGGACTGGCTCTCCTGAGCTGCCATGGAAAGGGACACAAACACCGGACTCTGGGTTCTGTAGTTTCCTCTGTGTCACCAGGAAGGTGGGGCTGGGGTTATTCTTCCCACTTCCCCACGAGGAAACTGAAGACCTGAGGACCAGGGCTTTTCTTACAGAATGAATAAGCAGCTGAGCCAGGCTAGGGGTCTGTGGCCATCCGAGTGGCTGCACACCAAGCCATTAGCGGCTGGTGCCATGCTAGTCACACGTACACTGTCCCTTACACTGTAGAATATCCTGGTGCAGAGCAGGGGTAACAAAGACCACTTTGCAAGAAGGAAAATGAAGCTCAAGGAAGGGAAGTCACTCGTGCAGGGCCACACAGCAAGCCAGTGTAGGAGCTGGATTTGAATCTACGGGGTCAGTGGTTTCCTTAGTCATGGGGTAGGGAGCTGCAGAGCCCACTGTTCTCCATCTTGTCTTCAAGGAGCCACAGATCAATGGGGGTGAAAATGAAGCCCTCTTCTCAGAGCCCCCCAAGGAAGGAACCCATCAGCAGCCAGCCTGACAGGCGCTTCTCCCCCAGCCTGGACCCAGAGAATAGTCAAGACAAAAATTAAAGGCCTTGTGGTGAATCCAATGTGAGATTTCTGAGGTATGGAGGAATGGCTGTGGGCTGGGAATAGGAGGTGTCAAGTGCGTAGCAGCAGGCTTAGCTCTATCCCCCCTCCCCCAGGAGCTCTGGCTTTCTGCCTGCCCCCCACCCAGCACACACAGCTTAGTCTCTGCTCCTGAGGAGTAGTGCATTTCTTTTTTGTCTTATATTTTTGTCTTGTATTTTTGAGAAAGCGTCTTGCTACTATGTAGCCCGGCTGACCTTGAATTTGAGGTGCTCCTCCTGCCTTCTGAATGCTGGTATTACAGATGTGCACCACTACACCTTGTGGGTGGGGCTTTTTTTTTTGGTACTGGGAATCGAACTTGGGATCTTGCACTTGCAAGGCAGGTGCCGGAACCACTGAGCTGAATGTGAGTGGGGCATTTTGAAAAGCAACAACTGAGACTTCTCTGTTGTCTCCAACATTTATGCTGAGACCTAGAAACTCAACAGTGAACATGACAGACTGATTTCTGCCTTTGAGGACAACCAGTCCCGTGAGGGAGGGAGGGTTTAAAGGGGTGCACAGAACACATCCTAATGTGCTGAGATGTGTCTCACAGGGAGCCCACAGATGGAGTAGCTGTTGGGTGGGGATGTCAGATTTTGAACCGGGCTTGTTAAGTCCCAGTAATTTTAAATTAAAGCCTCTCTGTGAGCGTGTGTGTGTGTGTGTGTGTGTGTGTGTGTGTGTGTGTGAGAGAGAGAGAGAGAGAGAGAGAGAGAGAGAGAGAGAGAGAGAGAG
>NW_004624767.1:20416522-20467641 GCF_000247695.1 Heterocephalus glaber | reverse complement strand
CATCCATTTAGCTATAAATGTCTCTAGTTTCTCATTCTTTATGGCTGAGTAGTACTCCATTTTACAGAAAAACCACATCTTTATCCAATCTCCAGTTGATGGGCATTTGGGCTGTTTCCAAGTTTTAGCTATTACAAACTGTGTCGCTATAAACATGGGTGCACATATATCGCTGTGGTATGATTCTTTTAATTCTTTGGGGAAGATACCCAACAGGGAAATAGCTGGGTCAAACGGGACTTCTAATCCTAGTTGTTTGAGGTTATCTCCATATTGACTTCCACAGTGGTTGCACCAGTCTACACTCCCACCAACAATGGAGACGGGTTCCTTTCTCCCCACAACCCTCCCAGCATTTGTTATTGGTTGATTTGTTGATAGCAACCATTCTTACTGGGGTGAGGTGGAATCTGCGTTGTTTTTATCTGCATCTCTCGAATGAGCATCTTCTAGATCTTAAGATCTCTGGAATTCACGACTCGCATTACCCTACACACAAGAAGTCCAACTCTGCGAAGAAGACCACAGGCTCAGAGACCGCCACTCAGCTAGAGACGGCTGCGCTTGCGCATTCGGGTTCCAATCCTGGCCTTCCCATGAGTCCTTGGGGTAGGGTCTAACCACGGAAGTAGCCGCTCTTGGGTTCCGGCAACAAGATCACGGCTGCCGTGTGACCCGGAAGTATTCCCATTTTGCGTCGTTGGGGCTCCGCGGCGGCCCCGGTCCAGCTTGACGTACCACAATGGGGTCGTCAAAGAAGCACCGCGGAGAGAAAGAGGTAGCCGGAACTACGGCGGCGGCCGGCACCGGGAGCTCCGCTGAGCAGGCGCCGCGGCATCGGGAGCACAAAAAACATAAGCATCGAAGTGGCGGCGGCGGCAGCAGCGGCGGTGAACGACGGAAGCGGAGCCGGGAGCGTGGGAGCGAGCGCGGGAGTGGGCGGCGCGGGGCAGAAGCCGAAGTCCGTAGCGGCGCTCACGGGAGGGACCGCAGCCAAGCCGAGCCCTCCGAGCGGCGAGTGAAGCGGGAAAAGCGAGATGATGGCTACGAGGCCGGTAGGGGTTGGGTCTGTGCAGGGGTGGCGCGGGGTGGGGGTCCGGGACGTTCGGCCCCGAGTGTGCGTGCAGGTCCGCGGGGCTTTCCAGGCGCAGGCTCCTCCAGGTTTTCTTCTTCAGCGCTTAAAGGGCTTTCTCTGGTTGTTTTGGGTTAAAACTTGACTTCAATTGTCTGGCATTACACAGGCTCTCAATAAATGTTGGGTGAATGAATGAAGAAGTGCCAGCTTGTGCAGAGGCGAGAGAACACCTGTCGTGGTGGCGCAGGCCTGTAATTCCAGCTCTCCGGGAGACCGAGGCAGGAAGATAGTAAATTCGATCAGGGTGGGCAATTTAATGACTTAGCGAGTTCGTGTCTCAAAGGGGCCGGAGGTGTAACTGTATGAAGGCTCTTATGTTCAATCCCCAGTACTAAAAAAGTAAAACAAACAAAAAAACTGGTATTGAGCAAGTCATGTAGGGTTCATGGTAGAGACTTGAGGAAATAAGCTAGGCTGGGGTCTGACTGTACTGTAGGCCTTGTTAAATTTGGGCATTGTTTCTAGGGTGTTAGGAAATTATGGATTTGAGTTGGGGAGCAAGTTTATCAGATTGATGTTTTGTAAAAGTCACTGCTTTTAAGTATTTGATCAGAGATAGGACTGGAGGCCCAGAAGTCAGAAGGGCTGTAAAGCAACCAAGTGAGGGTTGATGGTTGCCTGCATCAGGGCAGCAGCAGTGGGTTGGGGAGAAGTGGGCAGACTAAAGACGTGTTTTGGATTAGGAGCGAATAGAATTTAGTGTTTGGATCAGAAAGGGAAAGAGAAGAAAAAAGTCTGACTCTTTGTATTTTGGGGTGAACAGTTAGATGAATGACAGTGACATCTTTTGAAATTGAGGGTTTTGGAAGAGACGATTTGAAGCGGGAGAAAGATAATAGACTCAGTTTTGGAGAGTATTGAGATTGTTGTTGGTGGAGAAATTCAGGATTGGGGCTGGATAGAGTGATTTTGGATTTATGAATATTTAGGTGGCCAATGAAGCCCCCTCGAGAGTGTGGAGTGAGAAGTTAGGATAAGAGATACAACTTGAGACATGCCAGTAGTTTAGTAGTGACAGATGAAGATGGTACAGAAAAGGAGGTAGAGTAGCCAAAAAGGAATAGCAGAGGCTCACTGTTCATGGGTTAGATGGTAGAGAGTATTGCTAGGAGGAGGGGATGATCAACAGTGTCACTCACCATGAGAAATAAAGCAGACTAGAACTGAAAAGAATCCATTGGATTTGGAACTAAAGAGGCAGGTGATGTTGTAAAGGGCCTAGGTGGCGAGAGGGACCTTGGAGATTAAAGAGAAATGGGTTGGGGATACAGGAAAGGATGTGCTCATCGGTAGATGCTGGTGGAGGGAACCCCATCTGCTGATGTCAAACCTCTGTGGTGGTCAGTTATTTGCTGTATGTTAGGTGGCTGGAGCAGGTCCAAAATGCTTATTTGTCTGTGTCTCCAACATCCAGCAGAGTACAGTTTCTTCATGTTGCACAGAGGACACAGTCTTGCTGCTGATAAAGTCTGTGTCCTGTGGGGAGGAGGAGACCTGAGCCGACAGCTGCTGAAGAGTTCAGGGCAGATCATTCTGATCGGTAGTTGAACAGGACTTCATGAAGGTCCTGATAAGATTTTGTCAGTCAGAGCAAGGCCAAAGAGCACAGTTGAGGTTCAAAACACAGTATGTACAAAAGTGGTTGGAGACAGCGAAATGAGAAGTGCAGAAAGTTGGACCTTGTGGGTCAGGAAAAGAAGATGCTAAAAGAGCAGGACTGATAGACAAGGGCTCAGGTAGAAGTAATGCTGGGGAGCATAACAGGGAAGAAGCTGCAGCTTTCTGGTGTTGCAACAGACCCAGGTGCTAATGCTCATCTTTGACCCTATGGTTGGAGCCACAGGTGCTGGCTTTGTGGCCCTGTGTTCAGCCCCTGAGCTGTACTTTGTGTTGTTCCAGCTTCCAGCTCCAAAACTAGCTCAGGAGATGCCTCGTCACTCAGCATTGAGGAGACCAAGTGAGTACTATTTCCCTGTGCTTCGGCTTTTTTCTTCTGAGATAGGCAATTTGTGGGGCAGCCTCCTGGGGAGCCTTTCTTCCACTACAGTGTGCTAGTTGGATTGGGCAAGACCATGTAAGTCATCATAGCTGCTTTTGAATCACAGGGAAAGGAACTTCAGAGTCAAGCAGGAGGGCATTGGCTGGTTAGGGGGAGGCCAGGCCTAGCACCCATGTTCCCGAGTCTGGGGGATGGTTCCTTCCAAGTGTCCTAGGCTGTCCAGGTCAGGCCTGTACTTAGCCCCGCTTCAGACTGCTTGTTCCCACTATTGTTGCCTCCCGTCCAGAAATGCACTCGACACCCTATTTCTTTCATAGTTTCTGACACTTGTATCTCTTGTCCTCAGTAAACTCCGGGCAAAGTTGGGGCTGAAACCCCTAGAAGTCAGTGCTGTCAAGAAAGGTGAGCATGGGGCTGAGGATGGGGGTCACAGGAAGGCATTTGGGTAGGGCAGAGAGGTCATTTGAAGGAGTTTTTGAAGAAAGTGGGACGAGAGTGCAGAGGCAGCACCATTCAGCAGTCCTGTTTATACATTTGCCTGCTATCATAGTATGGATCTGGGATGCATTTGCCCTATTTGGCCCTGGAGTCCTCGAGGTGCAGTTATATGGGCTGAGAGGTGTGCATAGTTGCTGCGTACTGCCTGAGCTATGCAGGTATTGATTAGTTTGCTTAAAAAAAAGGGGGGGCCTGGGATTTAGCTCAGTGGTGCCGCCACACCACCTGCCTCGCAAGCTCAAGGTCCTCAGTTCAACCCCAGTACTAAAAAAATAAAAATAAAAAAAATAAGGAGCTTTGGAAGGTTGAAGGTTCTGTCATGCTGCATGAGTTGACAGGAATGTGGGGATGAAGTGGGGCTAGGGAGGTGAAGGACTCTTTCCCTCTCCTGGCCCCTTCTGGCGCCCTGAGCTAGAAGGGGGCAGAGTGAGTGGCTCCCTCCTCTCCCCCCAGCCATGGGCAGACATAGCCTCACGTCTGGGCCCCCCTTCCAGAGGCGGGCACCAAGGAGGAGCCCGTGGCCGCTGATGTCATCAACCCCATGGCGATGCGACAGCGAGAGGAGCTACGGGAAAAACTGGCAGCTGCCAAGGAAAAGCGCCTGTTGAATCAGAAGTTGGGGTGAGGGAGTTCTGTCCAAGGTCGCCAGGGGCAAAGCTGCTGTCCTTTCACTTTGTGGGTTGGGGTGGGAATCAGGCACTGGGCTCCCCTGAGCATTCTCTTCCTTCTTCAGGAAGATAAAGACGCTGGGGGAGGATGACCCCTGGCTGGATGACACTGCAGCCTGGATTGAGAGGAGCCGGCAGCTGCAGAAGGAGAAGGACTTGGCAGAGAAGAGGGTGAGCACTGGGGCAGCCGGGGGTGGTGAAGGATAGGAGCTGGTGAGTTTAGGGCCTGAACTTCAGGAGGTGACACAGCGTGGACAGGGGAGGCCCATACTCAGGGCTATCTGCTCTGGGTTCTGCACAGCCTGCAGGTTCTGCCCTCTCTGTACTTTCACTTGATAGAATCCCTGGTGTCTTCTGGTAATGCTAAAAGGCCTGAGGTCACGGGTCATCCTTTCATGTCCCATAGGCCAAGCTGCTAGAGGAGATGGATCAAGAGTTTGGTGTCAGCACTCTGGTGGAGGAGGAATTTGGGCAGAGGCGCCAGGTGAGGCTGTAGCAGCTGGAAACAGTGGGCAGAAGGAAGCTCTTGGCCTCGGTGCTGCCATCCCAGCATTGGGGCCTACATGTGGCCCCTGACTCGGCTGGACCTTCCCTCATAGGACCTGTACAGTGCCCGGGACCTGCAGGGCCTCACTGTGGAGCATGCCATAGAGTCCTTCCGAGAGGGGGAGACTGTGATCCTTACCCTGAAGGACAAAGGTGAGCAGCACAAGGGTTCTCAGGCTAGGTGCTTGTGCACTGCTGAGTCCAGTGCAGGTGGGAATGGCCACTGCCTGCTCTGTTTCCAGGTGTGCTGCAGGAGGAGGAGGATGTGCTGGTGAATGTGAACATGGTGGATAAGGAGCGGGCAGAGAAAAACGTGGAGCTGCGGAAGAAGAAGCCTGACTACCTGCCCTATGCAGAAGACGAGAGCGTAGATGACCTAGCACAGGCAAGCCGGCTGGGCTGCAGAGTGTTGGCACGGAGTGCTAGAAGACTGGCCGGCTCAGGTCCCAATCCGTGCCTCTTACCTTGCAGCAAAAACCTCGCTCTATTCTGGCCAAGTACGACGAGGAGCTGGAGGGTGAGCGGCTGCACTCCTTCCGGCTGGAGCAGGGCGGCATAGCTGATGGCCTGCGGGAACGTGAGTTGGAAGAGATCCGGACCAAGCTGCGGTTGCAGGCACAGTCCTTGAGCTCGGTGGGACCCCGGCTGGCCTCTGAGTACCTGACGCCTGAGGAGATGGTGAGCCCCGGCCAGGCTGTGTATGGGGTGGCCATTGTCCTGCCCCTTGGGAGTCTACGGCTGCCCGCATTCCCCAGGAGGAGGTTGAGTGTTGGGCAGTACTTGGCTCTTGGGTGAGTGGTAAATAACAGATCAGGGAGGCACTGGGTGTTGACAGGCAGAGACTATTGAGCCAGTTGAACCCAAGTTTGTGTTCCTGCTCTGCCACACGGCCAGCTTGTATCTTGGGTGAGTCATTTAACAGAGCCTGTGGCACCCATCCAGAATAGCAGTGACAGGAGCCACCTCCCGAAGCTGCCACAGTGTGAGGAGTTGCAGTTTTATAGGTGCATGTGGATCTGGCGTGTGGAGAGACCGGGAATAGAGGTAGACAGCTGGTGCTGTTGGCATCATGGCCAAGCAGGAAAGAGTCCAGGAGCCAGACTGCTGAGGGTCCTGGGCCCAGCTCTCCTGCACAGGAGCTAGGCAGCCCCAGGAAAGGTACTTCACCTCTCTGGGCCTTGGTTCCCTGTCTCACAGTGAGTGATATAGCACCCACCCACAGTGGAGTGATACAGCACCCACCTCAATGTGTTGTATGTATTGGAAGTGCTAGGCATGGTGACAGGCAAAATGACACCAAAAGAGCTGTCATTGTTACTGGCCTCTGATGGCCTGAGGTCACAGTTCACTCTTCCCTCCTCATATCTCTTTTTACCCCCTCAGGTGACCTTTAAAAAGACCAAGCGGAGGGTGAAGAAAATCCGTAAGAAGGAAAAGGAGGTGGTTATGCGGGCAGATGATTTGCTGCCCCTTGGGGACCACACTCAAGATGGGGACTTTGGTTCAAGGTGAGCTTAGACACAGTGGTGTGGTGTGAGGGCCCGGCTGGTCCAGCCCAGGCGCTGATGCTCACTATGGGGCCTCTTCCTTCTAGGCTTCGGGGCCGGGGTCGACGCCGAGTGCCAGAGGCAGAAGAGGCCACCCCGGAGGATACCGAGAAGGATGCTGTGCCTCAGCCCCTGCCATCGGATGACACCCGTGTGGAAAACATGGACATCAGTGACGAGGGTGAGGGGCCGGCTGGCAGGGGTGGGGACAGGGCCCTGGGAGCCCAGGAGCTGATGTGAGCAGGCATCCTTTGTTCCTGCCAGAGGACGGGGGAGCTCTGCCATCAGGGTCCCCGGATGCACTGGAGGAGGACGAGGCAGAGCTGGAGTTACAGAAGCAGCTGGAAAAGGGGCGGCGGCTGCGGCAGCTGCAGCAGTTGCAGCAGCTTCGGGACAGTGGTGAAAAGGTGAGGCTGACTGGAGTGACCAGTCTGTGTGTGGCTTCTATCCCCAGGAGCATGTGCACCTTCCCACTGGAAGCCTCTTTTCTGTTAAATGTCACGTGATAAGCAGGTGTCTAGATTTAGCAGGTGGCTCCTGGCCTCTCCTTTCTTTGGGGACATGTATTGATGCCTCCTATAAGTCAGGCCCCATTCTCAGGGCTGGGGTATCACTGGGAAGTGGGAGACAGGGCTGACTCTAGTGTAGGTGAGGGGTAGCAGGGACCTTGTGAACACAGGACAAACTGTTCAGATAATGGCAATTGCTCGGCCGACAGTAAAACAAGGTGAGAACAACTGTGTTCAGAGAGGGCTCTTGGGTGACCTTTGAGCTGAAATTTGGGGTAATGGCAGTGGGTGTCTTTTGGAGAAATGACCTTGGAGCGCTCAAGGACAGGTAGGCTGGAGCAGGGAGTGAGCACCTGGACAGCGAGAGCTAAGGTGAATGGTCAGTGAGACCTAAAGCCACAGCCATTGCTGATCTTCACAGGGCACTTACATGAGCTGGACACAGGAGGACGTGGTGACTAGAACTACTCTAGGAGTTTGCTGTCCTGTCCTGGGGGTTACAGGGTTAGGGGGCATTATTTTCTGTTTGTTTGTTTGTTTGTTTTGTACCAGGGATCGAACTTAGGGCCTTGCGCTTTCAAGGCAGGAGCGGTGCCACTGAGCTAAATCCCCGTCCCCTTGTTTTGTTTTTTTGAGACAGGATCTCACTATATAGTTCAGGCTGGTCTTGAACCTGTGGCAGTTCTCCTGCCTCTGCTTCCAAGTTCTGGGATTATAGGTGTACACTACCACACCCAGCTGGGGGAGGATTTTTTAAGAGCGAGGAGATACTGGGTATCTGCTGGGTGAGCGTCTGCACAACAGGAGGTGTTCGGGTTGCTGGGCTCAATCCTGGCAGCACAGGGAAGCTCTTCTCAAGGCGCCTTGTTGCTCATAAAGCAGGACAGGAAATGCCAGCTGGGAAGTCAGGAGGGTGGGCTGTCTGACTCCTTGGGCATTGGAGGAGCTTCCAGAAGAAGTGAGTCCTGGAAGGGGAGCTGCTGGGTGAGATGTAGGTGGCAGGAGAGGCCCTGGATACCCAGACAGTATGTAGAGGCTTTGGAGAGGGCTGGCACAGGCTTGGTCAGGAGGGATTGTGTAGGATTTTGGATGTTAATTCAAAGGGAAGTAGGGAGCCATTGCTGGGTTGGAGCAGAAAGTGACTCATTAGGGTAGGTAGGGATTAGAAATTGGACAAAGGAGGGCCAGGGAGGCAGAGGAAGCCAGTCAGACCATCTGGTTTGGGCTATGGGAATGGCTTATGTACCAGACCCAGGGAGGATCTGTGGGTTCCCAGGTCTCTGTGGCATCACCCCAGAAACTTCTGGGTCTGCCCACAGCTGCTCCCTCCCCCAGGTGGTGGAGATTGTGAAGAAGTTGGAGTCTCGCCAGCGGGGCTGGGAGGAGGAGGAGGATCCTGAGCGGAAGGGGACCATCGTGTTCAATGCCACCTCGGAGTTCTGCCGCACCTTGGGGGAGATCCCCACCTACGGGCTGGCTGGCAACCGGGAGGAGCAGGAGGAGCTCATGGTGAGTCCCACAGCCCCACTGCTCTCTGGCCTGCTCTGCTTTTGACAGGGGACTGTGGGTCCTTGGTAACAAGCCCAGCCCTTGGGGATGGCAGGCTGGTGCTACCCAGGCTAATGTTGGCTTCCCGCCCCAGGACTTTGAACGGGACGAGGAGCGCTCAGCCAATGGCGGCTCCGAGTCAGATGGAGAAGAGAACATTGGCTGGAGCACCGTCAATCTGGATGAGGAGAAGCAGCAGCAGGATGTGAGGATGTGCAGGGGTTGTGGGCTGGACAAGGGTCCCAGGCTTCCACTCAGCTCAGTCCCTGCCTTCCTGAGGGACCTGGGGGCTTGTCTTCTCATCTGTAAAATGGGCTCTACAGTCCCAGGGTTAGTGGGGATGAAGTACTGGGGATGACTGGTGGGCAAGGAGGTGCTCAGACCCCCCACTGTGTGCCATCCCCAGTTCTCTGCCTCCTCTACCACCATCCTGGATGAGGAGCCCATCGTGAACAGAGGTCTGGCTGCTGCCCTGCTCCTGTGCCAGAACAAAGGTGCGGGCGGGTGCGTGGTATGGGAGGTGGGTTCGGGTGGCCCCCTTTGCCCCTTCTTCAGTCCTGATGCCGTGAGCTGGGTCCCTGAGCTGAGTCCCTGAGCCACTCCTTCCCGTTTAGGCTGGTTCTGGGCAGTCACAGTAGCATCTGTCCCTCTGCTGTGCATTCAAGGATCTGAGTCATTTCCAGGAAGGTGTGGGCGAGTGGAAACAGACTTTCTTGTTAGGGTCCCAGCTCTGCATGTCCTCGGCGAAGGGCTGATTCCTTGTTTCCTTTGTCTACAACAGCCTGACATTCTACTCCCCAGCAGGGCTGTGAGCCTTTCATAGCACTCACATAGCTGTCCTATCTTTGGGGTAGGCAGCTTGGACCTTATCGCCCCTCTGTCCCCAGGTCTGCTGGAGACCACAGTTCAGAAGGTGGCCCGGGTGAAGGCGCCCAACAAGTCCCTGCCCTCAGCTGTGTACTGCATCGAGGACAAGATGTGAGTGTGGCAGTGGGGGTGGTGCCAGCATGGGGTTGCCAGGAACACTGTAGGTGGTTGGTGGGAGACACAGATCTCTGTTTTGGTCCAGGGCCATTGACGACAAGTACAGCAGGCGAGAAGAGTACCGTGGCTTCACTCAGGACTTCAAGGAGAAGGATGGCTACAAGCCCGACGTTAAGATCGAGTATGTGGATGAGACAGGTCGGAAGCTCACACCCAAGGAGGTGAGTGGGCCCTTGGTGGATGGGACCAGTCTAAGGGTGACAGGCTCAGGGAGGGCCAGAGCCCATGGAGGCAGTGCAGCACTGCAGGCCCCTCTCTGGCCTCCCACTGCCTAGGGGCCTGGTGAGGTGGCAGATCCTCTGTCCCTCAGTTTCCATTTCTAGTACAGCAGGCTCCTCAAATGCTGGCATGAGGGTCAGACAGGTGCCTCTGTACCTCTTCCCACCTACTGTAGCAGAAGCCTCCTGTGCTCAGGGCACCATCCTTGGTGGCAGGATCCAGGACCCCCACCCCACCCCCCATACACATCCCCATCCAGCCCCAGCCTTCACATGGCAGGTCTCACTCCAGATCCCCACTGCCCCTGTCACAGCACATCTGTTTGAGTGTCTTGTTACCTCTACTGGGGTCCTAGGATCCTTTTCCCATCCCCTTCCCTCCCACCTAGGCCCTACGTTCAGTTGGGCGAGTTAGCACCCCCCACCCTGTTGGAGTGCTCCTTGGATACAAGTGGCCCTGGCCTCACCCGGGGTCCCTTCAGCTCCCACTTCTTGCCCTGTGTCCCCAGGCATTCCGACAGCTGTCCCACCGCTTCCATGGGAAGGGCTCGGGCAAGATGAAGACTGAGCGGCGGATGAAGAAGCTGGACGAAGAGGCGGTGGGTGCTCAGGGACCTAGGGGCCTCTGCATTGGTTGGGGCTGAGGGTGGTGACTGCTGGGCTGGCTCCTGCCCCTGTGCTGACTGGTGCCAACCCACAGCTCCTGAAGAAGATGAGCTCCAGTGACACACCCCTGGGCACGGTGGCCTTGCTCCAGGAGAAGCAGAAGGCCCAGAAGACTCCATACATTGTGCTCAGCGGCAGCGGCAAGAGCATGAATGCGTGAGTCGGGGCTCTCGGGACAGGTGGGATGGGGTGCCATGCCCCTGCTCCGCCCTCACACCTCTCTTCTCCCCACAGGAACACCATCACCAAGTGAACTGGTCAACCTTTGGTGCCCTCCCCACCTTAATGTTAAATAAACCTCCCTCATTTTTTCCTTCCTGGCCTGGTACAGACTCCAGGGCTGGACCTAGCAGGAGGGGAAGACGCTTCCCACAGGCAGGCTGGTCCTCATGCTCACAGTCAGCTTTGTTACCTCAGGCATGTTACTGAGCCTCAGTTGTACCATTTGTACGGTCCACATCCCTGCTCCGTAGGATGTTTGAGGATTCAGTGAGCTCCTTTGTTTAGTCATTCACTTGGAATTCAGATCTGAGCGAGATGGGACAGATCCCCCCAAACACATGTGGCTTAGTCTGGCTTCTGCCAGGTCAGCCTTGGCCATCAGGTGGCTCGAGTACCTGGGCAGAGATGAGGAAAGAGAGCAGAGAGAAGTTGGTTTGTTCCCTCCCCTGCTCCAGGTGGTGCACAGGGTCTGCTGTGGAAGTCCTCCCTTCTCCCCAGGCCAGCGTCCTGATGTGCAGTACAGGGTATTACTGGAGACTTGGTCCCCCAGGTGTCCAAGGCTGCACGGGACATTGCCCTGTAATCTCCCTAGACGGTTCACAGGTGTCTCAGGGATGGCCAGCGTGGCATGGCAGGGACTGGGTCCTGTGCAGGGACGGGGTACCACCACCTGTCCTCGTTTTCATTCTGCCTGGGCTACATTCTATGCTGAGTGGGCTGGGCATCCTGACACCAAGCTGCCTGGGGAGGGTGGAGCCCATGGCCCCCACATGGTTGCAGCAGGCAGGAAGGGATCCCTCCCAGGAGCTCTGGGGAAGCCTGGCCTACACAGGGCCTAAGAAAAGATGATAGGCAGTTACCTAGGGAGTAGGAAGACAGCAGCTTGCTCTTGCATATGTGCCCCCAGTTACATTCCAGATAGGCCACAAATTTTAAGATAAAAGAATGAGGCCAAAAAATAAGTTGAAATGATTTATCTTTGGTAGTATTGGGGATTGAACCTTTGCAACTGAGGTACATCTCAGCCCTCTTTATTATTTTTTTTTAAAAACTTAGTATGTGTTTGCAGTACATAATATATTCATTGTAGGGGAATTGGTACAAGTACATAATACATCTCAGTTCTTTTTTCCTCCTTTCCTCCCCACTTTTTTTTTTTTTTGGTACCGGGGATCGCACTTGGGTCCTTCCGCTTGTGAGGCAGGCAGTGGAACCATTGAGCTAAATCCTCGGCCACCTCCCCACTTTTTTTGTGACGTCAGTACTGGGAATTAAACCCAGGGCCTTTACATTGAGCTACATCTCCAGCCATTGTTTTTTTTTGGTACCAGGGATCGAGCTCGGGTCCTTGCGTTTGCGCAGCAGGCAGCAAAACCACTGAGCTAAATCCCCGGCCCCCCAGCCCTTGTTTTTTGAGACAGGGTCTTGTTAAGTTGTCCAGGGTGGGCTTCAATGTACCATCCTCTTGCCTCAGCTTCCCCGAGTGCTGGGATTATATATGTGTGTTATCAGGCTTGGCTGAAAATGATAAATTAAGAAAAATAAACTTGGAGTGAAACAAATGTAGGCAAATGACAAAACCCAGTTGCCCTAAAATAAACGGTGTTGGACAGTGCAATTACTGTGTGACAAAGACCGCGATGCAAAGTCAGCTCACTGGTTCCTTTGCTCTTTGTCTCCTCTATTCCAAGTCTGATTCCAGTTTACTTTTTGCTTTGGTTGTTTGCTCAGGAAGAGAGGGTGCATGCGGGGTGTACATGGGGATTGGAGGAAACCATTTCTCTCAAAAGCCTGTGAGGTTGGAGCCAGGGATTTAGCTCAGTGGTTCCTACGCTTGCCTTGTAAGCGCTAGGTCCCGAGTTCGATCCCTGGTACCAAAAAAAAAAAAAGCCTGTGAGGTGCTCTCCATCGCTGGGATGGTTGGTCTAGCATCATTGTTGGAGCTTGTGCCTCGTTTGCAAGAAACAACCCATTAGGTTGTTGCTGCTGCTGTGATAGCCAAAATCAGCAGAGGTCTTGAGCCAAGATGGCCCCAAGATAGGATTGATGGGTTTGGCCCAGGTGGCTTCCTGACTTTCTGGCCCTGGTCACTGGGTGGCCTAAATAGAAGGGAATCAAAGGATGTCCAGGGACCTCCACCAGCCTTCCAGTTGGTGCTGTCTGCTTGTACCCTTTGCATTCTGTACCTCTTGGTCCCAGCCTGGGCACCTTGCTCTTCTCAGAGGTACTCTAGCCTGCTTCCTGGGCATGCATTGCCTGGTGGTTGAGGGGCTATGGGCCACCAAGTTCCCTGGAGGGCTGAGCCTCTAGGGAAAGCAAGAGCCGAAGGGGACAGGCCCCAGCTTTGCTGCCCAGCAGTTGGGTTAAGGTCACAGGACTCCCATGACCAGGCTCCTAGGCAGATTGATGCTCAGGGTGCCTCAGATCAGAGGAGGCATGGGCTCTGTCCACTTTGCCTCTGAGTACTGCCCACTTCTGCCCTTGGGTAGGTCTTCTAGGGCTGGTGTGGCCTGTGAGTGCTCTTAACTAGGTCAGGCCTTGTTCTTGGCTCTGGATTTGTGCCCTCTGGCCTATGCTTACACCCTGCCCTCATCCCCTAGACCTTCCTTTAAGCTCAGCTTGGGGCTCTGGCTATTAGTTCTGCCCCATTGTGTGTGCCCCTTTACTCATCTGCTAAGAGATACAATAAACCAGCAATGGTGACCCATACCTGTAACCCCAGCACTGAGAGGCCAAGGCAAGAGGATTGCACAAGCCCAGCCTGGGCAGTTTAAGACCCTGTCTCGAGGTTGGTGGGCTGGGGTTGTAGTTTGATATGAAGGTCCTGGGTTCACCATCAGTACTGGGGGAAAAGCCTTCAGACCACTACTGGGGCCATTTTGTCTTCTAGAAGTGCCTTCTGTCAGTGATAAAGCTTCGTGTTCCCATGGTCTACATGGGGCAGGTGTGCTGGTGTACAGGGCTCTGGTGAGAACCAAAGCCACTTCCCCAGAAGCACTGGTCCACAGGCACCATGGGAAGATTGCCTCTCTCAGGGTCTCCACTCCAGCCAGGCTAAGCCCAGCCCTTGCTGCAGCACCTGCCTCCCTTGCCCTGAACTGTTGCTCAAGGCCCGGATCCTTCTAGCTTTAACGGCCCTTTCCCATTCCTCCCCACTGCACCAGTGCCCAGCAGTCACTCTGCCTTCCCTTCCTCAGACAGGCCTTTCCCTCTAGGGGATACAAGCACAATAAACCTATGCCAGTATGTGTTCCACCTTGAGGGAGCAGACAGCCCAAAAATGGATTTTTGTCATGTCTGGTCACAAAAGGAAAACCAAGAAAGTGGAGGACCAGGTCAGGTTTCCCCACCAGAGCGCTCCCTGCAAGGCAGGTGTGTGCAGAGATGGTAAATTGGCAAATGCCAGATTGGGGAGGTGTAGGTGCCTGGGACTCAGATGACAGATGAATACACATGGAGGTGTCAGAAGAGACATGAGGGGTAGGCAAAGGAGTCCAAAAGGTTTGCAGTCACCAGAAGGGAAAACATTGAAACTGATGAGGACCCTGGAGGAGAGGGGACTCCTTCAAAGATGGCAGTTCTAGCCAGGTTTGGTGCATGCCTGTAATCCCAACACTGGGAGGCTGAAGCAGGGGGATTGAAAATTCAAGCTCAGTGTGGGCAATGTAGTAAGATGTCTCAAAATACAAAAACAAGGGCTGGGGATGTAGCTCAGTGCAAATGCTTTGGGCTTAATCCCCAGTAATATGCACATGCACACGACACAAAGATGGTAGCTCTTACATCTCACTCTGTCCATAGCCCCCTGAATTCTAAGAGGATAACATGCTGTTGTCTGGAGTAGTTTCTGTAGGGGACACACGTAGCCACAGACACCAGGAATCCTCTGCACACCAACTTGAGTGCATTCAAACTCAAGATCAATTCCCTACCACCTTCCAAATGCTCCCAGCCATCCCACCCCACATCCTCCAGCTTGTAAATGCTGAAGGGCCAAGAAGGGACCTATCCATTCCCCTTAATACGTCAGCAAATGAATTCCTTTCTGGGTCATGGAACTTATTACTGGTTGTATGATGCCCCAGTCCCCAGGTTGCGTTCTGTGTCCTAGCCACAGATCATAGTGTGCCTTGTCTGCTCAGTGACTGCCAGCATGGCTTTTCCCAGCAAGCCAGAGCCCTGGGTAGGCCTGGAATGTCACTAGACACTGATAAGTGTCCAGTTTGTTGCCCAAAACAAGGAAATCAGCCCTAGCTTTGAGCCAAATCCCTTAAGCCCCCATACACACACTGTCCCCACCTTTCCCTGCAACACACCTGGCAAGACACAGCTCTCTCTTCCCTGGACCCTGAGGATAATGCAGCCCTGTAAGCAACTTCTAATCAGTGCTTGGGACTGATACCCTGGCCTGTAGGACTTCTTTTTGGAAACCTACCTGGCCCACCTTGGGAAGGCTTTATGGGAAATCAACCGCTTTTCAGGCAAATCTAGTTGAGCATTCACTGGAATGAAATGCTAGTGCTCTGATCCACCAGAGTCCCTACTCCTTTGGAGGCATTTGATTATTAGCCTGGGGTTGCTGTTCCCTTACTGTATAATCTGGGTAGATGTGACTTGCTGGATGGATGTGCCTATTGTGACCCCTGCTGGAATCCTGAGTACATAGCCGGAAAGGCTGATAGCTCCTCACATGGGCCAAAGTCATACAGCTGTATCCGTACTGCAGCCAGGAGGGAAAGGGAGCCCTGCTCTCACACCAGAGCTAGAACAGAGGGATACCCAATAGTGCAAAGTCCTGGCCACTTTGTTACAAAGTGGTTAGTTACAAAGGTGCTTGGCAACTCATGGTATACTAGCACAGGTTAAATAAGGTGGGTATTTTAGCATCATAGTCACTAAAAAAAATTGAAGAAATTTCTAAGATTTGTTTCCTGATTAGAAGTGGTAGTCAGTGTTAAATACTGATATAAAAATAAATGAAAAAAAAAAACGAACCAGAGTCAAAATCATGCAATGACATGTATTTCTACAATTAAAAAACAAAACGGGCTGGGGATTTAGCTCAGTGGTTCTGGCACCTGCCTCGCAAGCGTAAGGTCCTGAGTTCAATCCCCGGTACCAAAATAAAAAATAAAGCAAAACAAAAAACAAACAAAAAACAGGCTTAAGAGGGTTTATGGTTTGGATCTTGAACATCCCCAGCTGGTGGCACCATTGGGGCATGGGGCCTAGTGCAAGGAAGTTGGGTCAGTGGGTGTGTTTCCTGGCTGCCAAGAACTGAGCAGCTTCCTTTCACCGTGTGTTCTGCTGTGATGTGCTCTCTTGCCTCAGGCCCAAGTGACCATGGACTGAAACTTCAGAAACTGTGAACCAAAATAAACCTTTCCTTTTTTAGGTTGTCTCAGATATTTGTCACAGTGACAGAAAGCTAAACATCACACAGGGTTTAAAGGAAATTAAAGCAAGCTGGGTATGGTGACTCACACCTGTATCCCACAACTGAGGACATCTGAGGCAAGAGGATCCCCAGTTCAAATCCCACCTGAGGAAATAAAAAGTGCTAGGGATGTAATTCAGTGGCAAAGTATGCCTGGGTTTGATCCCCAGTATCTCTCACACACACACACACACACACACACACACACACAAACGGGGGTGGGGGGAGATATGAGGCAAGAAAAAGGAAAGAAAGGTGGGAAGGTGGGTAAGGAATGGAGAAGAGAGGATTGTTGCCATTATTGGCATATGGTACCAGCCTTGGACATTGCTCCTGTTTTAATCCCCAATGTCACCAGGCAGGCATGCAGACTGACATTAGATCTCCCATATGGACATTTGGATTCCTTTGCAATGTCACCAATGGATCAAACGACATGACATGAGCCATGGTGCTGTCCTGACTTGTCATCACACTCATGATACTCTGACAGTGCTTATCTCCGAGGAGGCTCTCCCATGTGGCTTTGCACACTTCTCAGATACAGGTTTAGAAACCAGGCATGGTAGTGCATGCCTGTAATTCCAGCACTTTGGAGGCTGACGCAGGAGAATCACTACAAGACCACCCTGGGCTACATAGTTCAAGGCCAGTCTAAACTACACAGTAAGACCCATCTCAAACAAAACTGCCTTGCTAGCACAAAGTCCTGAGTTGGATCCCTGGCGCTTACACACACACACACACACACACAAAGGTACAAAACAAAAGATACAGATTTAGTACAGATAGCTGGGCTTTGATAAAGACAAAATCCAGGGAGGGTCCTGTGACCCAAGTAATTGTCCTGGGGGACAACCAGGCAAACACTAAGGATACAGTGCTGAATGTATGCCTCGAACTATACAGAAAGGCGCTGCCAATACCCATTCTGTTCCTCCAATACTCACTGGCCTTGAGCTTTGGAACTTAAGGACATCCTCTGCTGCCAAGAAGTACACACACACTTTGCAGATGAATCCTACACGTCCCTAGTCAAGACACATTGCCATGGATACTTTTTTTTGTACTGGGGATTGAACTTGGGTCCTTGTGCTTGTGAGGCAGGCGGCGGCACCACTGAGCTAAATCCCCGGCTGCCATGGATACTCTTTAAAATACTTCCCCCTCACTGTGAACATACTCCATTGTTTTTGCCACATTCTGAAGGAGTTCTAGATGTCCTTTTTTGGAAGAGTTGCGCTGTCATGGCTACCTCAAATGTCTTGACTGGATGCAAAATGTTTGTCTTACTTCTCTTGTTGCTGAGACAAAATACTAGACACCCAAAGTTAAAGGAGAACAGGTTTACTGTAGGTCAAAGTTTGTAGAGGTTTCAGTTCATAGTTTGCTGGCTTAAAGGCAGGGTGGCATGGCAGAGGGACATCACAGAGAAGAAAGTTCATGGTAGGCAGGAGGCACCCAAGCAACAAGCAGCATCAGCAGCATCAGCAGAAGCACCAGCAAACAGAGAGAAACCTCTCCCTTTTATCTCTTCCAGGCTACCCACCTTTTAGGTGGTGCCATCCACACCCAGGGCATGCCATCCTATTATCCATACCCAGAACTATGCTTAACCAATTAGTGGATGAATTTAGTAATCACGTACTTTCAATCCCAGCAACACAAATTTAAACCCAGCACCACACACCTTAGATCCAGTCATCTCTGAAAAGCCCCACCTATGAGCACATAAGGCTTTTGCGGGGGTACGGGACATCTAGACACAAGTCCTAACAGTTTATTCATTTTTTTTGGAGACAGGGTCTCACTATGTAGTTCGGGCTGGACTTGAACTTCACTAAATAGCCCAGGCTGGCCTCAAATTCAAACTCACAGCAATCCTTCAGCCTTAACATCTTAGCTAAATGCTGATTAGTGCATGCATGACCACATCCAGAAAAATCTTTACTTTTCATGGTCATTTTGACTGTGGGGAGGAGCCAGAAGTCACCCATTGCCAGATCCAGTGGATAAGGTGAAGACACACTGTAATGTTTTGGGGAGTGTGCCTTTCTGTTGGATGGCAGTCATCACCAGCATTTGCCATATATTTTATATCACCTAAACACTAAAGAAGTCTTCTAGAACTGCTTCAGAAAGAGGCAAGAATGATAGAATTGTGTTTGAAATGACAGGGTGTATTCTGAGGTAGATTAATGGCAATGTGTCTTTTCCTGTAATAAATTCTTAAAAATTTAAACATTCACCATTTTTTTTCCCTTGGTACCAGGAATCAAACTCAGGACCTTGCACTTGCCAGGCAGGTGTGGTGCCACTGAGCTAAATCCCTGGCCCTCACCACTGGTTTTTGTTTTGTTTTGTTTTTTGGGGTTTTTTTTTTTTGGTGCTGGGGATTGAACTCAGGTCCTTGTGCTTGCGCAGCAGGCAGCAAAACCACTGAGCTAAATCCCTGGCCCTGCCATATGTATTTTTTTAAAAATAAATTTTAGGGCCGGGGATTTAGCTCAGTGGTTCTGTGGCCTGCCTTACAAGCGCAAGGTCCTGAGTTCAATCCCTGGTGCTCAAAATTTAAATAAATAAATAAAATTTATTTTATCCCACTCCACCCCTCAAGCCCCCTCCCCTCCCTATTACAAAAGCTTTGTTCCCATTTTTCCCTTTTTTTCCCTTTTTTCGTGTCCCTTCCTTACTTTCTCTCCCTCTTCCCTTGTTCCCCTTCCCATTTGAACACTTTCTTCCCATTTCCCAACATCCATTATACATTTCAGTCCTTATTTCCACTTTTGGTTTCTCACACCACAGAAACAATGCGGTATTTAAACATGCCTCACCATATATTCTGATCATACTTTGTATATATCTATAATCAAAACCCCAAATCAAATAGAAAATAACAACTGTTGGCAAGGATATGGAGCACTTGGAACCTGTACACTGCTGTTTGGAATGTAAAATGGTGCAGACTATGGGATTTCAAAAACATTAAAAAGAGGAAGGGGAAGTAACTCTGGCCAAAGAGAACACAGAATCAGGGCCACAGGGTCTCCCAGACACTGACTGCTCTTTTATCTCAACCATCCACAACAACTTCAAGACCCGAGGATGGACACTTGCACAGATGGACAGTGACCTCTAGGTGCACTTCAAGTGTGCTGGGGCAGCACCACCTTGTATCAACTGTGGCACAGATATTGGGTGGCACTGTCCAGAGCTTATACAGCCTTGGATGAGCCTCCTTCCAAGAAGTTAAACCAAGAGGCCCCGAGGACTAGGGGGATACGGACAAACATCAGGAAATATGCTGGCTTCTTGGTGGAAAAATTTAAAGTGACATTAGTATCTGACCCAACAACTCCACTTCTGGGTGTATATGCAAAGGAATTGAAAGCAACATCTCGGGGAGCTATCTGTACACACATGTTCACAGCAGCATCATCCATGATCATTACAAGCAGGAAGCAACCTAAATGCCCAACAGTGATGAATAGAGAAACAAAATGTGGTGCACACATACAATGGAATATTAGCCTTAGAAAGTAACTGTACACATGGCACAACATGGATGAGCCTTGAGGACATTATGTTAAATAAGCCATTGCAAAAAGACAAATACTCTATGATCCCACTTATCTGCACTATCTAGTGTAATCAAATTCAGAAACAGCAAAACGGTGATGGCAGTGGTGACTGGTGACAAAACTATGGCATGCGTGCCACAGCTGGCTGTTTGTTATCACTGAAAGCTCTAAAAGGTCTGCCATCAATGGTGTAGGACGATGCTGAGGAGCAGCTGTGGTTAACGGGTGTGAGGAGATTCTGGAACTTAACTGTACCACAATGGAAAGGTAAACCTGGGCGTGGTCAGGAGGCTGAGGTAGGATCTCCATAAATTCAAGGCCAGCTTGGGCTATGTAGTGAGTTGAAGGCTAGCCTGAAATTCATAGTGAGATCCTGACTCAAAAGCACATGCCTGTAATCTCAGGACTCAAGAGGCTGAAGAAGGAGCATCACTGCAAGTTTAAGGCCAGCCTAGACTACATAGCAAGATCTGGTCTCAAAAAACAACAAAACACACAGTGCAAAGGTACTCAGCACTACTCAACTGCGCACTTAAAAATGGCTAAGATGGGGGCTGGGGATTTAGCTCAGTGGCACTGTGCCTGCCTCGAAAGCGCAAGGTCCTGAGTTTGATCCCTGGTAACGCAAAAAAAAGAGGCTAAAGTAGTACATATTGTTATGTGTATATTACCTCAATTAAAAACATCAGAAACACACAAGTAAGGCAAAAAAGTATCCCACTAGAAATTGACACTGAAACAACTACATCAAGGAAATTTTTAGCCTTAAAAGGCAAGATACTCCCACAGATTACTTAGTAACTAGAGAGAAAACTGTGGTTTATAGGTGTGACAGTGAACCTGGCTTGGCAGGCCTTGAATTTGTGGTAATCCTCCTGCCTCAGCCTTCCGAGTGCTGAGATTACAAAAGTGCACCACCACACCCAGCAAGTCATTTTAGATCCAAACTGTAACACTGACCCTGTTGAAGCATATAGTTATTTTACAACTCTCACTTTTTCATTAGGTTTGAAACTTCTCTAGCTTGGTTTGGAGAAGGAAAAGCTGAAAATTAGAGGTAAGCATATAAACAAAGGGTAAGAAAAGGAACCACAGACTAACTCAAGGGAGCTTAAGTGGGAAATATAACAGCAGAAATAAATGAAATAGAAAAAAAAATTACCAAGTAAGGAGAATAACAAAAAGCTGGTGGTTTGAAGAGAATAGGAACAGACTGTCAAGACAGGATACAAAAGAAATACAAATATGTGGCACAAAAAGGACAATTTCTAGCCAGGCATGGTGGCGCACACCTGTAATTGCAGCAGTTGGGAGGCTGAGGCAGGAGGATCACCACAAGTTCAAGGCTGGCCTGGGCTAGAGTTCAAGGCCAGTGTGAATTACACAGTGAGACCCTGTCTCAAACAAATAAACAAAAGAAGGGACAGAATTTCTGATGTAGTCAAGACTACAAACATAAGGCCATTCTACAAATAACTTTGTGCCAGATGTTTGAAGCAACAGTTAAAATGAGAAAATATGAAAAGTTTTTATTTTTTTGTTGGTTTCAGGGTTCAAACTCAGGACCTTGTGCTTGTGAGGTAGGCATGGTGCCACTGAGCTAAATCCCCAGCCATGAAAGTCTTTCTTGAAAATATAACTGACTCTAGAACAGGAAACCTGAGTAACACCACTGAACATTGAATTCAAAACCTACCCATTCCCTAAAAAGTGCCAGGCACAGTTGGTTTTATATCAAAATTTACCAAAAATTTTAGAAATGATAAATTTCAATCTTAATACTCTTGTAATGATCATAGAGAGCAATCTCAACTGATTTTATGAGGTTGGTATAACCTTAATACAAAAACAAGGGCAATACAAAAAAGGAAAAGTATAAATCATCTTGCTTATAAACCTGGGTGCCAAAATCCCCCAATATCAGAAAACCAAATCCAGCAATGTACTGAAAAATATATCATGACTTTTTATTCCATGAATGCAAGTATTGTGTCTGTATTTCTTTTTGAGATGGGTGTCTTGTTGACGCCCAGGCTGCTCTTAAATTTCTGGGCTAAAGTGATCCTCCTGCCTCAGACTCCTGAGTAGTCTACAAGTGTGTGCCACAGTGCCTGCCTTGCAAGACTGCTCTGACGTGAGAAAAAGTCTAGAATGTTTTACTACCTTTACAGATTAAATAAGAAACAACATGAGTAGCTCTGATTGCCATTCCTGCTCCTTGCTGAGTGTACACAGGGGCTGGATGATGGAGGAATGTGGGTTGGCTATAAAAGTTGGTCTGGGGCCAAGGATTTAGCTCAGTGGTTTCGCCGCCTGCTGCACAAGCACAAGAACCCGAGTTCAATCCCCGGTACCAAAAAATAAGTTGGTCTAAAAGTGACTGAGATGCAGAGACCGGAGGTCCCCAAAGACCCAAGGGTAACTGGAGGAAGGACGAGTACTATTAGGTAACAACCACATGGCCTGGCCATGGCATCAGGGATTAAGGGCTGTGAGGACACTCAGCTCATTCTGGGAGATCTACCACACATCATTGGATACCACCATGAAGCTGGAACAGAGGTGGAATCTAGGGTCAGAGAATGACAAAGGAGGCAGCAAGCAGCATACAAGACATCTACTCCACTAGGATTCTCAGTTACAGTCCCCTGTGGCTAAGATACAGAGAAGTGGAGATTAAAAGAGGTTTTTTTTGGGTGGTGGGGGGAGGCTGGCTGGCTGGGTTTATAACTCATTCTGGGCTCAATCCAAGCACTGGGAGGAGGGTGGGGGTCTCCTGGGGTGGGGAGAGGCTATTAGGTAGACGACAAAATCACTGAGTGAGCTGGAGAAAAATGTTAGATGAGAGTTACAGATACAGTGCCAAAAACACACACACCACAAAGTGGAGAACAGCTAAAGGAGTACTTGTGGGATAATGTACAAGCCTAAATATATTAACAAACAAATTAAAATTAACTACATATTAGAACTCAAAATGCTGGAAATCAGTAGATAAATACAATAGAATGGAAAAGCCAACACAGAAGGCAGATCTCTTGCAAAGCTAGCCAAAGAGAAAAAAATACACAGAATTCAAGGCACGTGTTTGTTGGTTCTAACTGCCCCCCAGCCTGCCAAGCCCAGCCTGGACTACACATAAGATCGTTTCAAAAAAAAGCCAAATGAGACAGAGAACTTCAGTAAACAGAATGCCACAGGAGTAACTGAAGGCAAACATTTATCTCTCTAAAAAAAGGCACCAAACACAGACCATCCCAGTAGTGGGGAATGCACCCAGGGCCTTTGCACTGAGGTAAATACCTATTCTCATTTATTTATTTGGTACCAGGGATTGAACCTGGGACCTTGCGCTTGCGAGGCAGGGGGAGGAACCACTGAGCTAAATCCCCGGCCCTCTTTTATTTTTAATTTCTTAAGATAGGGTCTCACTATGTAGTTCAGGCTGAGCTTGAACTCACTTATGTAGCCCAGGGTGGTCTCAAATTCATGGTGATCCTCACGCAGGCTACCAAGTGCTGGAATTTCAGGTGTGCCACCAAGCCAAGCTCCTAATTCCTTTATTTAAAAAAAAATTTTTTTTTTTTTTGGTACCAGGAATCGAACTTGGGACCTTGTGCTTGCAAGGCAGACAGTGGAACCACTGAGCTAAATCCCCGGCCCTTTAAAAATATTTTTGACAGGGCCAGGGATTTAGCTCAGTGGTTCTGTTGCCTGCTTCGCAAGCACAAGGACCCGAGTTCGATCCCTGGTACCAAAAACAAAAAATTAAAAAAATATATATATATATTTTTGACAGTGACTAAGTTACTACATTGCCCAGGCTGGGCTTGAAGTTGGGATCCTCCTGCCTTAGCCTCCCAAAGTGCTTGAATTACAGGCCTGTGCCACCGCACTTAGCTGCAGATGTTTTTATGAATGAGGCCTATCAAATTCTGAAGAAACAAACTTCTGTTCTATAAACAGCCTGAAGATTAAACTTCTACAAGGCTAGCATAATGATGTTATCAAAATAGAACTAGGAGCTTGCTTATTTATTTAGAGACAGGGACTTATGAATTCCAGGCTGCCCTTGGTATCGAAGCCATCCTCCTGTCTTAGCCTTCCCAGTGCTGGGATCACAGGCATTTGCCATCACACCTGGCAAGGAGCTCACTGAAAGAAAGAAAATTTAAAAAGTAAAACTGACCCAGGGACATAATATCCTAAATAAATAAATAAATAAACAATACACTGCAAAATTAGGCAGTTTGTATCAGAATCCAAGATTAATTCAAAATTAGGAAATCTATTAATGTAATTGAATTCAGTAATAAAATAAAATCATGTGATTATCTCAATTGATGTCAAAATGTGTCACTGTTTAATAAAGAAGGGAAAAAAAAAAACCTTAGTAAATTAGGAAGAATGAATCTTCAGCTCAGTGGAGGTTACCTACTAGAAACCTAAAGCAAGAATACCATTTCAAGCTGGGAATAATGGCACATGCTTGTAATCCCAGCACTCTGGGAGGCTGAGGCAGGAAGATCACAAGTTTGAGTCCAGCCTGGGAAACTCAGTAACAGCAAGATCCTGTCTCAAAATGTAAAATAAAAATAAAAATTGGGGATGTTGCTTAGTATGAAGGCCCTGGATTCACTCCCCAGTACTATCACCAAAAAAAATCCTATTTCATGATGGAATCAATCCCAGTAACAGGAGCAATCGAAGGTGTCTGTCATTCAACATTAGATTGGAGGTCCTGGCCTCTGTGAGTCATAAGAAAAAGAAATGAGTATAAAGGATGAAATGAGGACAAGATAAAGAATGCCACAGTAAGGGCCGGGGATTTAGCTCAATGGTGCTGCCGCCTGCCTTGCAAGCAAAAGGGCCTGAGTTCAATCCCTGGTACAAAAAAAAAAAAAAGAATGCCAGTAGTAGGATATGATTTGGCTATACAGAAACCCCAAAAAGTCAACTGAAGAACTTAGAACTCATTAGAGTTCAAGCAGATTGATGACAGGAGCAACACAAACATTCTATACCAGTGATGGTTAGAAATGGCGTTGATAAAGATCACATTCATAACAAGTAATAGGGAATGTGTAACAAAGAACAAGGAATTTTATAGAGTTCCTAAGACTAAATTAATTTAGAAATGTGGCCAGGCATGGTGGTGCATGTCTGTAATCCCAGAACTCGAGCGGCTAAGGCAGGAGGATCACTGCAAGTTCAAGGCCAGCCTGGGCTACACAGTGAGTTTGAGACCAGCCTGAACTGCACAGCGAGATCCTGTCTCAAAAAAAATAAAAAACTGAGGGCCGCGGATGTGGCTCAGTGGCACAGCACCTGCCTGACAAGTGCAAGGTCCTGAGTTCCATCCCTGGCAACCCCCCCCCACCAAAAAGTGAAAGTCCCATATGGAGACACACACACACACACACACACACACACGCACGCACACACACACCCCAACCTCAATCCTGGGTAGGAAAATTCAAAACTCTCAAGGCCCCACTTCTTCCCAAATCAAACTGCCAAGGAAAATCCAGCTGGACTTTTTTTTTGAGGCAGGGTCTCCCTTTGTAATTCAGGCTGGCCCTGAACTATGTAGCCCAGGGTGGCCTTGAACCTGAGGCAATCCTCCTCCCTCAGCCTCCCAAGTGCTGGGATTACAGGTGTGAGCCACCACGCCCAGCTCCAGCTGGACTTTTAAGTGAAAATGGATAAGCTTATTCTAAAGTTGTTATATAAGAGACAATATGAAATGGTCGAGGAATGAGGGGTTGGGTGGCCATCTACCAGGTAGCCAGCATACTACATCCTACAGGCACATGGATTAATATGACAGATTAAAATTGCAAAAAGGGGCCCATATAAATGGATGACTTTATTTTTAAAAAGGTACTTTCAATGAGAAAATGAACCATTCCATAAAAGGTATATAGAGACAAGTGGCTCTAAGAAAAAAATGCCTTCTACCTCCCATAAAAAACAAACTTCAGATAAGTTAAAGATAGACTCACACAGGGGCCGGGGATTTAGCTCAGTGGTTTCGCCGCTTGCTGCGCAAGTGCAAGGACCCGAGTTCGATCCCCTTAACTCATCTGCTTTATTATCTGCATACACACATATTTTATATTATATACACACGTGCACCTAAAGCTGCTCTAAGCAAACATAAAGTGCCCGAGGATCAAATACATGAAGCTAGAGCTGGAGAGGATGTGGGGACCAGTACAGGTTTTTCTGATTACTACAGAATAGAAGATTCTTCAGCAAGGTTTGATGCTGACACCTCCAATAGTGACCAAAAAACCCTTCAAGCCAAGTAACCAAAGGAAACCAAAGCCACAACGAAGTCCTTAAGAAAGCGAGAGGCTCTAACATGCAAGTTTCACTGGCTTATAATGGGAGGTGGAAGACAAGACAGGTGAGCACATATGCAGATGCACAATGAGGAGTCTTTCCCCCATGGCTCCTGCTTCTCAACTGAAGCGCTGCTGCAGCTAAGCAGCCACCGTGGGAAGGGGAGGTGATACCCGAGGAATCCTGCTGGGTGGTGCCAAGTGTCCACCTGAGGGCTGGAGTGAAGAATTCATGTACAAATGGGGGCTGCTGTCCCACCTCCTAATTGTGCCTTGGGTTCAGGCACAGGAGTGAATGATCAAGTTCATCCAGGATGAGGGGACAGAATAGAATGACGGTGAAGCCCACGGGGATGATGCGGGACCAGCAAGGAAGTGAGAGCAGAAGGCTAATGGTGAGAATGTCAGGTCTGGAGGATGAGGATAAAGAATTTTTAAACCAGGTGTGGTGGAGCTTGCCTATAATCCCAGCCACTCAGGAGGCTAAGAAAGGAGGATCACAGGTAGAGGCCAGTCTGGGCACCTTAACAAGACCTTGTCTCAAAATACAAAGAATTTTTGCAGAGGGTAAATGGATAAGAAACCCAGGAGGTGGCAAATGTATAGGTATCTAAATTCAAAAGGTGCTATATAATTCTTGCAATGTCAGGGGTCCAGGGAGTGAGTAGGGCATAAACAGCAGGCTGGAGTAGAAGGCAGAGGTGTACATTCTGGAGATATCAAGGGACCAGAGGCTACAGTGTTGTCAGCTCCATTGGAAGATGTAAAAAACCACCCAAGAGGGAAGAACACTAAGCCAGGTGGTAAACTCACCAATGACAGATCAGTGATTAGGTCAATGTTAGCAACAACAAGGACAGTGCAGACCTAGACACAAAAGCTTCCAGGAAATGAGATGAAATGATTTTTAGGTGGGCAAGTAATTGGGAGGCAGAGGCAAGAGAACACCTAGAGTTCAGACATTTGAGCCTAGCCTGAGCAAAAGTGACCCATCCCCAAAACAAAAACAAAAAAAGTAACAACAGAAAGCACTGAGGGCAGTGGGGAGTGATGATAGGAAGAGCCACAAGGAGGCCACCAACCCTACCTACTTTGCCCTCAGGCACAAAGGATGCAGCCTCTTACTTTTTTTAGTGTTTCCAAGACAGGGTTTAGCTATGCAGTTCAGGCTGGCCTCAAATTCACTATGTAGCTCAGGCTGGCCTCAAACTCTTGGTGATTCTGTCTCAGCCTCCGGAGCACTGGGATTACAGGCACGCACTACCACAACCAGCAGCAGCTAATCAGTGTTCTCAGGAAATGATAATCCAGTTCCAAATAAAGCAGATGGTATAGGTATCATGTTTGCAGACTACAAAGTACACATTCTGGAGGTAAAAGATGTTTAAGGGTGAAAGAAGGGTAAGGTCCAGCCAGTGGATATAGGGCAGCAAGTGCTGGGCACTCCTGGTAAGGAAGACTGGGAAAGGCTGGGGAAGTGGCTCATGAAGCACCATGGGTTTTGTCCTGAGCAGCTCTTGAGAGGTGGGTACTAGGCCCTATGCTGCATCCCTGAATGCTTGAATTGTTTTTTTTTGGTACTGGGGATCAAACTCAGGACCTCGCACTTGAGAGGCAGGCGTGCTGCCACTGAGCTAAATGCCCAGCCCTGAATGCTTGAATTGGAATTAAGCAGGCAATGAAGTGGGGCAGCTCCTAGCTGTTAAACAGGTACAAGGAGAATAGCACAGGGCCTGGCACTAAGTGCCCAATAAGAGAGCGAGCATGTGAGCTAACCACTTGCCCATCCCCATTTCCCTCCCATTCTGCCCACTGGTCCCCAAAGAGCAGCAGGTTTTATGTCACAAGTCTCCCTCTCCCAGAGAGCCACTCACACACCATACAAGTCACCACCCACCAGGGGTTTAATTCACCTAAGTCAGGACAGTTCAGGGAGGGGCTGTGCCTTGTCCCCATCCAAGAGTGCAGATCTGCAGGGCACCCTGGGACCAAGCCCAGGGGAGCCTGAGACTAGTCCATGAGCAAGCAGAGAAGTGGGTCTCAGGTCTCAAGCGGCCTCTTCCTCTTCACTTTCCTCCTCACTCTCATAATACTGCCTGCGGTTGGTGTTGACAAAGAGGTCAGAATCATCTTCAGAGCCAGACTCTTCTCCTGATGACTGTGGCTCAGCTGGGAGTTCTGGCTGAGTCTGTCTGCAAGTGGGAGGAGAAGAGAGTTAGCCCAACACCTCCTGAGATCTGAAAACCAGATGTGCAACCAAGGACACACACAGTAAACAGAAAATCTGACCTAAGAATATAACTAAGACTGTCCCTCACCACCAAAATTTGCCACAGGTTTTGGTTTCAATTAGTAATCATAACAATTCTCTACCACCAACCAACACAATGGGCTCACATTCCATAGGCAATGTTCCAAGTATTAGCTCCTTTACTCCTCACAAAGTTCTCGTTTTACAGATGAGGAAACTGAGTCTTAAGCTATTAGCTTGCTTAAAGTACCTCAGCTGAAAGTGGCAAAGCCAGGATTTTAATTAAGGACATCTTTAAGCCATACTCATAACCATCTATTCTACCATGGACTGAGGAGCTGTCATGAGGTATCTTACAAAGGGACAAAGGAAGCACCAAGATGTGGAGCCCTATTTTCTGTCTTCCCTGACCTGGGGCTTGCCCCTCACCTGTTCCTGTTGCTGCTGCCCTTCTCAGCCACTTCAGAAAAGGCCTCAGGCCTGTGTGAAGACAAGAACCAGGTCAGAGTGAACAGAGAACCTCTCAGCAAAACAACTGTTTCCAGCTGTCCCTGCCTGGGATGCCATGATCTCCCCTGCCCCCAATTCCCTACCTAAGAAGTCAGTACCCCCAGAAGCTAGAGTCCAAAATAAAGGGAACCGCCCTACCAGTACCCCTCCTTCTGCAGAGAGCGCACATGGTCCTTGCAAAGCACAAAGGAGATCTCAGCCTTCACCTTTTCTCCCTCTTCAATGGGGTCAACAATGAGAAAGTCTCCTGTAGGTGAGAAAAGGCAAACCCAGTACTGCTTGTGATGGGGAAAGCCACAGCAAGAGGAAATGGTTATGTCTCGTGGAGGGCTGCCTCTCTCACCTCTTTTGATCCAGATGTTTTTGCGGTATTTGGAGGGCATGCTTACCAGGAAGCGTTGCCCTTGGGCCGTCTCCACCTCATGCAGATTGTTCCCTGGGGTCCTGAGTACCTGGTCCAGGAGAGACCAAGACTCAGTCAGCCGCATCAGTCAGATCTTTCACCCGTGAGCTGCACTGCATCCTATCCCCACACTAGGAGTCCAACAGGAGTGAAGGGCTGGAAGGTGGGGTGGGGGGGTGGAAGCAGTTTGTGCCCAGTGCAACTCACCCTCACGATCTGCTGCCGGTCAGTGGGTACCATGTGCTCCCCTAGCACCTCCTTCACCACATGCTTCCTCTTGGTGGCCTGTGACATGCTGGGTCCAGCCACAGGATGGTTAGGGACACAGAAACTGTCAGCTCCTCCTGAATTTCTTGGATGGCTGTCTCAGAAGCCAGGACTATTTTGAAGACAGAGAAAGAAGTCATTTACTAAGAAATACTAAAGTTTACAAATATGGACTCTTAAGATCTTGCTGTCTGGATTCAGGATCTCTCTTGGGTGTTTTCCTTTTTAAGTACTGAGAATCAATCCCAAGGCCTTTGAACTGAGCAATATCCCCAGCCCTTTCTTGAGAAAGGATGTTGGTAAGATGCCCAGGCTGGGCTTCAGCTTGTGATCTTCCTGTCCCAGCCTTCCAGAGTGCTAGGATGACAGGCATGGGCCACCAAATCCAGCTTATTTCCTAACTCTAACTTCTCTGGACCCCAGAAAAAAACAATACCTAACACAGCAAGGCTATAAAAGAATGAAAAAACACTCAGGGTAATTGTGTCATATGAGATTAACCCCTGTTGTCAAAAGAGGGTAATTGTGTCATATGAGATTAACCCCTGTTGTCAAACCTACTGGTTACCATCAAACTATACACATTCTCCCAGAGAACTGATTCTGGCTGCCTCTCTGGAAAGAGTTTGAAAACTGTACCTTCTCAACATGCTTGTATATCCCAAATCTAGTAATGCCACACACCCTCAATCTTTTATTATGCTACAAAGACTAATTCGGTGACCACCACGACGATCCAAACTAGAAATGACTTAAAAAATCGAGGTATCCGGACTCAATCTGAAGCATATGCCATTATACGGATCCTCTGAAGAAGAGGGGCGGTACTACCGAGACGGAAAGTTTCCGAAGAAAACTCATATCATTTCCAGTTGCTGCCCCTGTCTCCCTCTCCCTCTACTCCAGAGGAAAGAGCCTCAGAGAAAGGCCCTCACTTACTCTCTCTGGCTCTCGGGTCCCACAGGCGCTGCCTGAACAATCTCTTTTTCCAGGCTGGAAACTGAGAGCGACTCGTCCACGACTCGCTTCAAGGCAAATCAACGAAACCACAGAAATGAAACCTGATGGTGGTCACAATGGCAGCGTCTGTTTAAACTCGGGTTTCTGGCGTTTTAGGTTGTCGCCTACCGGATCTCGAGGACGCCGGTCCGAATTGGACCAGGCGGACGCTTGTACTTCTGGCGCACTCTCCGAAGCCTTCCGGCCGCACTTCCCCCGCTGGTGTCCGTCCCTCTAACTCTTCCCACTGCCAGATCGGTCAAGCCTATTCCCTCGAGTTCCGGGCGCTGGCCGGCAGAGAATGGAAGTATTCTCGGAGGCTTCTCTTCCTCAGACTAAGTGCTGCCGAAGACGAGAGAATACAGAAGACAGCGCAGCTTTCCGAGGACGGCTGGAAAGGAACGGCAACTTGAGACGCCACTGAACTCCAGGGCGCCTCAACTGTATGGCCCTCAGTGGCTAGGAAATACCCAATTTGAATTTTTAAGGCGGGTCTTGAGGCGACCCGGAAGCGGAAGGTGAAGAAAGTTCCAGTGACTTCAGGCCTCAGCGGGAGCGTCCAGGTTTCGGGAGAATCCGTTAGGGGAGCTAAAGCTGCTGGTGAGTGTGAGCCGGGGATCCGAGTCCTGGCTAGAAACGGGAGCAGGCGCGGGGAGAAGGCGAAGAAAGAGGCCCTATGGTTGGAGCACACCAGAGGAAGCACCCTTGCCCAGAGCTCTGCTGCGCTGAGCGGAGGAACAGCGCGTGGGAGCCGCAGCGCGTGGAGGGGGCGGGGCGACGTGTGTTGAAGGCGGGGCGGCGTGTGTTTGAACTAGGGGTGGACCTTTCGGGGTTGCTGAGGCGCATGTGTGCGGCTGCCGAGGCGGGTGCGCTGGTCACCTGTGCTTCGCTTGGTGAATAGTCTGCAGGCACAAGAGGGGTCGAGACCTTTGGTTTTTGGTTGACTTATCATACCCCCTGGCTGTTCTGGACGACGTCAGTGTGGTGTTTTGTTTTTTTCTCCAGCCCTTGTCACAGAGGGAGTGACAGCCTCAGGGAGGGCCCTGTCTGCTGACCTTGGGAATCTTCCCACTGCCCTACGTGCGCCACCTGTTAGAGCAGGATAGTATTTCCACTGGGGCAGTACCGAAACCTAGTCACTAGGGGAGTGGAAGAGATTTCTCTTGCCCAGTAGTGGGGCAGACTCCCAGCCCGTTTTCTCATTTGTGAAATGAGAATAGAGTAAACTGCTATAGTGGCTGGTGTATCTTCCTCTTAATATGAGATTTTTCGGAGTTTCTGGTTTTCAGACCTAACCTGCTTTGTCTTGGGATTCCCAGGTTAAGCCTGATCAAGATGACAACGTCCCAAAAGCACCGAGACTTCGTGGCAGAGCCCATGGGGGAAAAGCCAGTGGGGAGCCTGGCTGGTATTGGTGAAGTCCTGGGCAAGAAGTTGGAAGAAAGAGGCTTTGACAAGGTGTGGGGTGGCTTTATGTGCCTGGGGAAACTACAGTATTTCAGGGCAGATTGAGAGGAAAATGAGTGTATGTAGGGGGTGGCTCTGGCCACTTGGTGGTGATGAGGTGGGGCAAAATCTGCCCTTGACAGATAAAAACTGGAATTTTGTGTTTAGAAATGCCACAAAAGTACTTGCTCTCCCGTCTTAGTACTAATCTGGCCCAAGCCTTTTTATCTTCCAAGATCTGGCACATTTTCAGGGTGGTGTGGCTGAAGATTACAGAGTATTTAGCAGCAGTACCTTTCCTTTACCTGTTTTGCAGGCCTATGTGGTCCTTGGCCAATTTCTGGTGCTAAAGAAAGATGAAGACCTCTTCCGGGAATGGCTGAAGGACACGTGTGGTGCCAACGCCAAGCAGTCACGGGACTGCTTTGGGTGCCTCCGGGAGTGGTGTGATGCCTTCTTGTGATGCTGTTCTGGGGAGCCCTCAATCCCCAGCCCCAGGGTCCGAGTCTCTAGAGTTCACAGCTGAGTGGACAAACCTCACTCGCCTCTACAAAGGAAAAGATTGCTGTTGTTGTACTCACCTCTCATGTATTCCAGGGTCTTTTGGGAGTTCTCTCCCCCACACCATTTCAACTTTTTTGGAAAACTCACTCTTGCATGCATCTCCCTTCTCCTTCCCTTGCCAGTTCCTTGGTGACAGTTACCAGCTTTCTTCAGTGGATTACCAGCCCCTTCCCTCACTTCCACTTCATCTCTGGTGTGTATGATGCCATTTGGCTCCCCCCTTTTTTTTTTTTTTTGGCAAAACAGTCACTGTTTTTAGATCAATAAAGTTAGTGGCCTTCATGACTAGATGTTGTGTTTTGAAAAATAAGTGGGGCTGGGAGTTGTCTTTTCTCCAGGGATGGACCATGTCTGCTGTACTCCTTATCAATGCAGACTGAAACTGGCAGCTTCCCACTCCCAGAGGGTAGCCGCCCTAGCCATGTGGGCCTTGGGCAGGTACCTTGGAATGACCCAGTCCCTGAATAATGTGGGAGAGTGTGGGTTGATCTCTTCCTGGGAGCCAGGTAGGCTGTGGTGTTCCTGATGTAAGTCAAGTCAACAGCTGGGCTAGGCAGTACCTGGTGGAAAAATGAGTGGGAGTTAAGAGGTACCAGGAAAAGGGTGGATTGGATGTGGGTAAGAGTTCACCTGCCATTCATCACATCATCTGCTTTCCTGCCCTCAGGGAGCTGTGATGGAATCTAGCTATCTTAGGAAGGGGTAAGGCATATGGGCATTCCAGGTAGGAAGGTTTGAGAGAGTTACACTTGAATTCAGTACATTTAGTCCTGTTCGTTCTTTTTTTTTTTCTTGGTACCTGGAATCATACTGAGGACCTCCTTGCGCTTGGCAGGCGGGTGCGGCACCACTGAACTACATCCCAGCCCTATTCCTGTTCTTTTTTGAATAGTTTAGTACAAATCAGCCCTGAAGCTAAAATCTTTACAAACTATTTTTCCTACTACAGTAATAAGCCATTATTTTTTTTGGTTTTTTGGGGGAGGTGGTTACTGGGGGTCGAACTCAGGACCTTGTGCTTTCGAGGCAGACAACGGAACCACTGAGCTAAATCCCTGGCCCCTAAGGGGGGTGGTTTTCAAGTTGAAGAAAATTGGGACTCAGGCTAATTTGCTATAGACTTGTTGAGAAGTAGCCAGAATGGAATTTGGAAACCCCTATATCTAGAAGACTATTCCTTGGTCATGTGTCTCAGCCTCTCTGAGCCTCAGTTTCCCCTCTTGGAAAATGAGGTTGCTGTATGGAACACATAAATTCTAGTACACCTCCCACCTGTACTTGAAATTCATCCCTTCAAAAGCATCATTGAGCAGTAACTTGCTTATAGTATAAACAAAACAGAATTTTCAACATAATGATTGCTGTTTGGGGAGGCAAGAGTGATATTAAAACAAGTATAAAAACGAGGATAATATAAAGAATAGTGACCTCAGGGTAGGAAGAATCAAGAGAAAGTTGGCAAATTTAACTGTATTATGTTAGAAATTTTATCTGAAATTGCAGCGTGAAGAGACAAAGACAGAATGGAAAAGGATAGTTGCACAGTGTTAACAAAGGACCATAACTAGAGCACATGAAGAACTGCAGTCAAGAAAAAGGCAGACAAAATAGGAAAAGTGGTAAAAATACTTGAAAAGAGTGGGCATGTGAAAAGGTTCAATTTTATTAGTAATTAGGGAGACAAATGCTATCACCACCACCCAATTGACAAAAATGTTAGACAATAGCAAGTGTTGAGCAGATGTAGCAACAGGAACTGATATCCAGTTGGTGGGAGTGTAAATTGCTTTGAGCATGCTATAAAAACAGTTGAGTGTTATTTTGCAAAACTGACACACCTCATGAGCCAGTAGTTCCATTCTCTGACTGCCTCAGAGAAACTCCTGAACACCTGTGGCAGGATCTACACAAATGTGCACAGCTGCATTGTCTAAAAGCCTGGACTGGGCACAGCTCTCATGGTTCTTAGTATTACAGTAGATAAGGTAATTAAACTGACAGCAAGGGGGGATTTAGCTCAGTGTTGCCACTGCCTGCCTTGAAAGTCCAAGGTCGAGTTCAATGCCTGGTATAAAAAAAAACCAAAACAGTGACAGCTGTCATAATCAACAGCTAGAACAACAAATTTTTTTTTTCTTTTCTTTTTTTTTTTTTTTTGCTGTACTGGGGATTGAACTCAGGACCTTGCACTTGTGAGACAGGCAGCAACACCATTGAGCTAAATCCCCAGCCCTAGAACAACAAATCTCAGTACATACTGAGTAAATGAACCAAAACACAAGATCCAGTCATTTTAAGTAAATTCATGCTTAGGGATGTGTGCATAGATGGTAACGCTAGAAAAGGAAGGAAGTGCTTATTAAAAGCTTATAAAAAGTCAAGACAGCCGTAGTGGCGCACGCATATAATCCCAGCACTTGGGAGGCTAAGGGTGCAGGCCTGCCTAAACTACATAGTAAGACTTTGTTTCAAAAAAAGTCAACATAGCCTGTTGTGGTGGCACACACCTATAGTCCCAGTGCTTGGGAGGCTGAGGCAGAAGGATCCCTGTGAGTTCAAGGCCAGCCTGAACTTCATAATGAGACCCTGTCTCAAAAAAAAAAAGGGCAGGGGATTTAGCTCGGTTCCGCTGCCTGCCTCTCCAAGCGCAAGGTCTTGAGTTCGATCCCTGTTACCAAAAAAAAGAAAATCCCACAAAAAAAAGGCAACAGTAGGCCCTGGGGGTATATCTCAGTGGTAAGGCATATGCTTATGTGCAGGGCCCTGGGTTCAAGCGCCGGCACCAAAAACCTATAGTAAGGAAAAAAGTGTCAATAGTAATTATCTTTGGGGAGAACAGAAGAGAGTATGATAATGGAAGAGTTTGGAGGTAGCTTTTCCATTTTTTTTCTAGTCTTAGGCTTTGAACCCAGGGCACTGTTCCACTGAACTACATCCCAGCTCTTTTTAATTTTATTTGGAGATAGGGTCTTGGTAAATCACCAAGGCTGACCTCAAATTTGCAATCCTGCCTCAGATTATAGTAGTTAGGATTATAGGAGTGCACTACCACACCTAGCAGTTCTTGGCCTGTGGGATGGTAATATAGGCATTGACTAATTTTTGTTACATTGAACAGAGAACTAAACATGCAGCTCAGAGGTTGAGTACTTGCCTAGCATGTGTGAGACCCTAGGCCCAACCCCTAGTACTACAAAAGAAAAAAAATCGAACATGTATATTTTGTGCCCTTTCCTGTGTATTAGCTACATTTAAGAATAATAGGATAAAAGGAAAACCGAAAATAAGACTTGGGGATAAAACAGTTACAGAATAGGTTCGATGCTATATTGTCCTCAGTAGGGATGAGAGTTCAGTCAAGGCTGGGTCTGGGTAGTGTCAATGGCCCACGCTGGAAGGGGCACTAGCTGACCACAGCAAGTGGCCTTGGCGAGCTACTACAGAGGTAGTAGCAGCTTCCTCTGCTCCGGTGTCAGGTACACACTCAAGGTATAGAAAAATCCAGCAGCCCAGGCCAGGGAGATGCTGCCCAGGTGCCAGATGACTGGGAAAAGACCAATCAGCACTTTCATACAGGAATTTTTTTTTTTTTTTGAGACAAAGTCTCACTGTGTAGCCCAGGCTAGCCTCAAACTTACAGTGATCCTCCTGCCTCAGACTGCTGAGTGCTGGAGTTACAGGTGTGTGCCACCACACTTGGCTTATACAGGAAGTTTAAAAACCTGAATGAAGACCAAAATCCACTGTGAACAAAATAATTATCAAAGAGAGACAGGACCCAACCACAAAATACCTAATTTAAAAAAAAAGGGATCTTACCTACTATCCCAAAACTAATTCATTTACTTCCCCTTAGTCCTTGCCAGGTGGAACTGGAGGGGAGGCAAAGGGGATAATGATACCTCCCTTGTGTCTGCCCTGGCTGCATGTTGGGAAGAACTCAGGCCTCATGCATAGAAAGAAAGCAAAGGATCTACCACTGAACTACACCGTCAGCTGCCCTAGCTTGGCTTCAGCGAGGTGGTCCCAGGCAGGAACCAGGCTTCTGCCCCATTTCCCTGGGTTCCAGGTCAGAGCCCTGCATGTGCCCCAGGGCAGTGACAGAGGCTGGAGGGAGGAGAAGGTTCTGCACCCCTCACTTGCCTGCCATTGTCCCCAGCTGGTGGCTGGTGTCAAGTACTACCTGACCATGGACTTGGAGAGCACAGCATGCCGGAAGACCAGGGTCTCTGGAGATCACCTGGACCTCACCACCTGTCCCTTGGCCACAGGGGTGGAGCAGGAGGTAAGAGTGATGCCCCATGCCTGGGCCCTGTGCAGAGCCTGAGGTTCTCAGCTTGGCCACTCTGGGCTGGTCTGGCTGGCCAGGCAAAGGCCTGGCTGAACCTGCCCAGCCTTGGTGACTCAACCTCCAGGCCAGTGTGGGGCACAGGGAGGCGAGGCTGTGGCTTCCCCAGAGGTGGAGTTGGCTAGAAAGATCTGGGAGCTGGATCTAGCCTCAGCCATCTGACTCCATGTCCGAGTCGCTCGGGCCAAGGAATGCCCATCTCTGCCCCAGAGCATGGTGGCAGGCAGAGGGCTGGGTACTGGGAGGGGCTGGGCCAGGCTCAGCCCTCCTTGTCCCCCATGCTGTCTCCACAGAAGCTGCGCTGTGACTTTGAGATCCTTGAAGTCCCCTGGAAGAATTCCACTGAGCTTCTGAAGCATAAGTGTATGCAGCAGTAACTGGCCCTCGGGCCAGCAATGGGAGGAACTGCACACAGGGTGGAGGGCACTGCTGGGCCCCAGGCCACATGTGCTGCAATAAACAACCAGCACTGCTTCTTGTATTGGTGTCTCCTGTGTGCTTCACTGCTTCCCCTCCTGGTGCCCACTCCTGCTCCTACTGGCTCCCGGGACACCTCCAGGGCAAGTTCTGCTGTCTCTACCCAGCAAGCCAAACAGCCCAGCATCACACACGGAGAAGCACAAACCTCCAGAGCCCCAAACAGAGCCAGAGCTCCCAACAGTCTCTGAGGTAAGGAGGCAGTGGGAGATTAACTGGCAGGAGAAGGGTGATGTCCCCCACCTTGCCTGGGATAGTGTCTGTGAGTGCTCTGAGGGGAGCCTGTGCCCTGCTACTCTCAGCAGCCAGGAGCAGCTCAGGGGTGCACCACGGGGCTCAGCTCCACTGACTCCAAGGACACTGAGCTCCCAGGCCCACCGCCCATTCCTGAGCCTGCATGTGGCCCAAAGCCAAGTGCCTGTCCTGCAGAGCCCCGGGGCCAGGAGGCCACAAGGCCAGGACAGTGCTTCTTCTCATGTCCTCACTGTGACCCAGGCACCAGGGGGACTCTCCCATGCCTTGTCCTTGGCACAGCCCCTGGCAGGTGCTTGCCTGAGTGAGCAAGCTCAAATCTGCCCACAAGAGGGAGGATTCTCACAGGAGGGTAGGTTTGCTTTAACATCCTTTAAGGAAAACAGAGTTGCCACATTCTTTGCCACTGGCATTTGTGGTTGCAATCCATTCTCCCATGTGCACACACACCACACAAAGTCACAGGTAGATCCAGGCACCACAGAAGAACTACGGAAACCACCACCACCCACCAGTTGGCTATGCAGAAGGCCAGGCAAACAGAGCAGAGGTTCACCCCAGAGACATGACCTGGAGATATGCAGCAGACCCCAAACACCCAGGCTGGTGCCCCACGTGCCACGCCCAGAGGTGTTCCTCAGAGGCAGCAGTGGGTACCCATGCCAGGGACAGGACACAGTAACCATATGTGTTGGGAGCCCTGGATGTTGGCAGAGTCAGGCTGGGGCCAGCAGCACAGGGGTGGCATGAGTAGCACCCTGGGAGCCATATACAACTAGTGAATCTCAAACAATATTGAGCAAATTATGAAAACCATAAAATGATTTGTTTCCACTTTTTTTTTTTGGTACCAGGGATCCAACTCTTATCTGGGCTCCCTTTTTCATCCCACACATGTTTCTGGATCAGTCCCAGGGCAGCAGGAGACAAAGGCCATCTGAATGTACCTTATCTAGAGTGACCTCTCAGAGGCCCTGCCCTAATCTGGTCAGCAGGCCAGAGGAACCAAGACCTGGCATGCCAGAGGAGAAAGGAAACTTGGTGTGGAGGGTAGGAGCCAGGGTATCAGTGTCAACACAGACCCCATCAGGTTAGGCCTGGTCACCCATTGTTTGGGGACATGGGTGGGCCTGAAAGTCAGCAAGTACTCACCCAGTGTTACCCCCACCCAACCCCACCAGAGCTTGACTCCTCAGTCACTCTGGTCAGGAGTGTTCACATCCAGCTTGGAACTTGGGGCGAACCCAATTCATGTACCCAGAGTCCTCATGGTTTCTTCCTGCTGCCCCTGGAAAGGAAGTAGGGGACAGATACCATCCAAGACGCTTTCCTACCTGCCTGGTAGCCACCCAGCTGCTGTGGAAGGTGCACAGTGAGTGCTTTTGGCTGTCAGTCTTCTAGGTTACCCCCTCCCTGCAGAGACCAAGGCTCTCTCTGCCATCTCTCTGGCCCTTGACCGATGGCACCCTTGGAGAGCCACCCTGGCCTCATAGTGATCTGGATGGAGCAAGTTGCTTCACTGCTCTGAGCTCCTATCTCCTGTTAGCCAGTGAAGGTCTGTGAAGCTTCAACCAGCTGCTAAACAAAAAGTCCCTGGCACTGGGAGAGCTCCTCCAGGGATCACTGTTGGGCACAGGTGTCTTTGCAGGGAAGGGATCTTCTGTCTGACTAGAGGCTCAAGGAAGAAGGTTCTGGGGCAGCAAGAAGGCCCTGTAGGGCCTGATCCCAGGGGGAAGGGATGTCAAGGGGCCATCCTAGTAATGAAGGCCCATTTGGCCAAGGGCAAGAGAGGCTACAGGTAACCTGGGTTGGGTGTTAGGCTACAGAAAAACTGGAAGCTGTGCCTGCGGCCTGTGAGGATGGCCATTCACAAGCCCATCCTCGTCTAGTGCTTTTTCTGGAAGCCAGATTGGTCCAGACAGGATGGAGACCAGGCTGCAGGCTCTGCTCCAGAGGAGACCCAGTTCTGGGAACCCCACCTCCAGGACAGGCCATCTGCAGGGAGCACCCCTCTCCATCAGTCAAGGGCCAGAGAGATGGCAGAGAGCCTTGGTCCCTGCAGGGAGGGGGTAACCTAGAAGAAGGCTGACATCCAAAAGCACTCACTGTGCGCCTTCCACAGCAGCTGGGTGGCTACCTGGCAGGGCAGGGAAGGGTCTTAGGTGGTGTCTGTCCCCTACTTCCTTTCCAGAATACCTCCTGTATGTGTGGAGCAACCCAAGGCTCACACATCAGGACACTGCTGTCACATGGGCACCACTCTAGACCCACTTCACCCCCACTTCACCCCTTTCCCTCAGCCCCTTCCCATTTCCTACTTGCAAGGAGAAAACTGCTCTGCAGCCTGCTATGTGGATGAGAGGTCAGTGTGAAGCCCTGGCCCAGCCCTGGCACAGGCCAAGAGCCCACTGACTGTTACTTTCCCTTGCCCCTCCCTTTCTCTCCTAGACACCAAACAAGAGGGACTTCAGACCCATAAACCACCTCAATTCTGTGAGAAGTGACTAGTGGGCGAGAAGTCCTTGGAAACTGCTGGATTGTGGTGGCAAAGACAGCTGCATAGGCACCAAGTTGTGATGGGCAGCGTAGGTGCCAGTGATCTGGGGATCTGTTGGTGGGTGAAATCTGGGACCTTGGCTAGTTATTGAGGGAGCTGTGGCAGTGAGTGGGCTCTGTAACAGAAGAGCAAATCTGGGGGAGCCAGAAGTTCCCTGGCTGCTTGAGGCTGTCTCTGCTATCTCTCCCCCTCCCCTGGGGGGAATTGGGTGCCACTTACTCTACCCCCACCCAGGTTCCCTCAACTCAGGGTCCCCTGCCTGGCCATGGCCTGCTCATCAAGCCAAGCCTGGGCCTGCTTGCTCACAACTGGAGCCTGTCCCTTTAAAACAGACACTGGAGCCGGTAACAAACTTGTAACCAGTCTCCGGAATCCCAGGGAGGTGGCAGTTTGTTTTTCATAGGTGGGTGAAGCGGGTGAGAAAGCCAGCTGGTGCTGACTGGGCAGCAACCATGCTCTGATCTGAGAAACCACTTCCTTGTGGGCCTGGGATTCTAAGAGGTCTAGAACTGGGAACAGGGATATGCTGGATGCCTACTTACAATACTCATCAAAATAAGAGCTACCACCAACTGTTTCCCAGGTACTATAAGTGACTACCTCTTCTAAGCTGCATTTAAGACCCAGGGACGTATGCCCTGGCCCTGCCAGCAATACGTAATTATAAGTACAAAGTATGGAGAACTGTAAAATAATTTCAACAAAATCCAAGCTTTTCCTGTGTTGGCTGTTTTAGAAATATTTATTTGATTCTTTCAAATAAAGAATCTTTTATTGGATTCTTTCCAAAAGTCCCGGGGTCCCTATTTAGCAGGTATCGATAGCTCACTTCCAGGGCATCTGGGGCTGACTTGATCTAGAGCTATCAATATCAGGACAATCTTTTTCTTTTCTTTTCTTTTCTTTTCTTTTCTTTTTGGTACCCGGGATCAAACTCGGGTCCTTGTTCTTGCAAAGCAGGCGAAAACTCTGAGCCAAATCCCCAGCTCAGGACAATCTTTTTCTAAGAACTGCTACTTTTTTTTTTCCCCCAGATGAGGAGACTGAGGCTGTGGTAGGTTGAAGGACTTGTCCAAAGTCACTGAGTCCGTAAGGTGGAAGCTGGTAAGAGACAAGCTCTCCTTCCCATAAGTTGTCATCTTTTGGCACAAATTTGACTTAGACTGCCAAGGCTCAAAAGATAAGATCTCCATTAACTAGTTCCCAGCTCCTGTCCTTGGGCAAATGAGTTCTGTGCTCTTTCTTCCTCTGTAAGAGGAACTCAAGATCCTCTTGCCTCAGCCTCCTGAGCGATGGGATTAGAAGCATGAGCCACCACTCCGGAAACATCACTTGGACTTTAGGAAGCATTGTATATCTGACTCAGGGTGTGTAGCACAGTGGTAGAGCACCTGCCTAGCATGTCCAAGGCAAGGTTGGACTCCAGCACTGCCATATAATTAAATAACTATAGAATAAAAGTACTGTATGAGAATATTGGTTGCCCCCACCCCCATAAGGAGGAAACATTACTAATTCCCATTTTTGCTGGCTGTGAGTTAAACAGCTTGGCTTAGTAACTTTGCCTCCTTACTTGCTGCTTATATAGCACCTGGCCTCTTCTAAGCCCTTTGCCTGGGTCGGGTCACTGAATCCTCACAATACCTATTTTTCAGAAGAGGAAACTGACTTAGACAAAGAAGTAAAAGCAGCAAATAAACATATGAAAAAATGTTCAACATCACTGGTCATTCGAGAGATGCAGATGAAAACAACACTGAGATTCCACCTCACCCCAGAAAGAATGGCTGCTATCAAGAAATCAACCAATAACAAATGCTGGCAGGGATATGGGGAGAAAGGAACCCTTCTCTGTTGTTGGTGGGAGTGTAGACTGGTGCATCCACTGTGGAAATCAGTATGGAGATACCTCAAAGAACTAGGGCTGGGGGTCCCATTTGTCCTAGCTATTCCCCTGCTGAGTATCTTCCCCAAAGAATTAAAAGAATCATACCACAGCGATATAATGTGCACCCATGTTTATAGCGGCACAGTTTTTAATAGCTAAAGCTTGGAAACAGCCCAAGTGCCCATTAACTGGAAACTGGATAAAGAAGATGTGTTTTTTTTTTTAATATAAAATGGAGTACTACTCAGCCATAAAGAACAAGAAACTAGAGACATTTATAGCTAAATGGATGCACATTGAGGCCATACTCTTAAGTGAAATAAATAGGACACACATGTGTAAATACCGAATAGTTTCTCTAGTGTGAGAAACTGAAAGTGTAAATAAGGATTACAATGATTAAAATGAATAATTAATAATTTGAAATAGGAAGAAAAAAATCCAAAGGGGTAGGATGGTGGGAGGGGAAGGGGAAAGGAAAGAAGGGAAAGGAAAAATTATGAGAAAAGGAAAAAATGGAAACAAAGTCTTTGCAAATAGGGAAGGGCGCACAGGGAATGGGGAAAAAATAAGAACCAAGATACATCATGTACAGGTACAAGCACCCAATGATAAATATAAACGTATTGTATACCTAAAATGTACCAATAAAAGGATATAAGCCCCCCCCCAAAAAGAGGAAACTGAGGCAGTGAAAGGTTAAATAACTTCTGGGAGATCAAACAGCCAGAAAATGATGGCGATGAGAGCTCAACCACAGGGGCTGGTGATAATCCACACTGCACAAATATCCCAGTAAACTGTTCTTAGGGTGACACTAGTTGCCGGGGGCGGCCGCTGACCTCACCTCCCGTGGACAACAGGGTGGCACTGCACTTGCAGGTGTTCGCCACCAGCTCGCTCCGCCTCGTTGGCCCTGGGGGCGGGGCAGGTGCGCGGGCGCAGGCGGACTGAGGGCGGCAGGCGGGGCCGCGCAGCCCGTAAAAGCTGCTCAGGCCCGGGCTCCGCACCGACAGCGGCGACCATGGCGCGTCTGCCCCTCTCTCTGGCAATGGGCCTGGCTCTGCTCGCGATCTGCCTCCTGGCGCTGTCTCCCGACGTCCGCGCCCAGCCGCGGGACCGCAGGACTGGAGAACGCAAGAACCTGTCCACCAACGACCCGCAAGTGCAAAGGATGGCGCAGACGGCCGTGACCACCTTCAACAGTGGCAGCAACAGCGTCTACTACTTCCGCGATACCAACATCATCAAGGCGGAGAGACAGGTGCGGCATGCTGGGGAGCTGGGGCAAAGTGGCCAGGTGGGGCTCCAGAGCCCAGAGGGGTTCTGCCCAGAGCCAGGGAAAGGGGATGCCAAAAGAGCACCCCATATTTTCATACAGTGGCCTTTGTAGGGGGGTTGCTGGAATTCAGTGTCAGGTCTTGAATGAGCTAGGCAAGTGCTCTGACTCTCTGGGCTCTGGAGCCCCACCAGGCTACCCTGCCACATAAATAAATAACAATAAAATACATTGCTTCCTTAAAAACCACGTGAATATAGCTAATTGTCTTGGTGAAGGCTTGTAATCCCAGGGCTAGGGAGGCTGAGGCAGAAAGATCCCAAGTTTGAGGACAGCCAGGGCTGTAGAGTGAGTTCAAGCCCAGCCTGGAGGGAGACCCTGTCTCAAAAAGCCAAAAACAAAAGACAACAAACAACAACAAACTCCAAGTGAATTCCAAATTTTATGAAAAAACCAAATACCTAAATTTCAAAGAAAGACAGGATCCAACCCTGTCCAAGGAGTTGCCTTACCTTGCCTGGTCTCTGCCAAATGCCCAGAGAGTGGAAAGGATAGGGCCCCGTGAGATCTCCCTTGTGTCTGCCCTGGCTTGGCTTCAGCAAGGTGGTCCTAGGTGGGTCTCAGCATCCTACAGGAACCAGGCTTCTGCCCCATTTCCCTGGGTTCCAGGTCAGAGCCCTGCATGTGCCCCAGGGCAGTGACAGAGGCTGGAGGGAGGAGAAGGTTCTGCACCCCTCACTTGCCTGCCATTGTCCCCAGCTGGTGGCTGGTGTCAAGTACTACCTGACCATGGACTTGGAGAGCACAGCATGCCGGAAGACCAGGGTCTCTGGAGATCACCTGGACCTCACCACCTGTCCCTTGGCCACAGGGGTGGAGCAGGAGGTAAGAGTGATGCCCCATGCCTGGGCCCTGTGCAGAGCCTGAGGTTCTCAGCTTGGCCACTCTGGGCTGGTCTGGCTGGCCAGGCAAAGGCCTGGCTGAACCTGCCCAGCCTTGGTGACTCAACCTCCAGGCCAGTGTGGGGCACAGGGAGGCGAGGCTGTGGCTTCCCCAGAGGTGGAGTTGGCTAGAAAGATCTGGGAGCTGGATCTAGCCTCAGCCATCTGACTCCATGTCCGAGTCGCTCGGGCCAAGGAATGCCCATCTCTGCCCCAGAGCATGGTGGCAGGCAGAGGGCTGGGTACTGGGAGGGGCTGGGCCAGGCTCAGCCCTCCTTGTCCCCCATGCTGTCTCCACAGAAGCTGCGCTGTGACTTTGAGATCCTTGAAGTCCCCTGGAAGAATTCCACTGAGCTTCTGAAGCATAAGTGTATGCAGCAGTAACTGGCCCTCGGGCCAGCAATGGGAGGAACTGCACACAGGGTGGAGGGCACTGCTGGGCCCCAGGCCACATGTGCTGCAATAAACAACCAGCACTGCTTCTTGTATTGGTGTCTCCTGTGTGCTTCACTGCTTCCCCTCCTGGTGCCCACTCCTGCTCCTACTGGCTCCCGGGACACCTCCAGGGCAAGTTCTGCTGTCTCTACCCAGCAAGCCAAACAGCCCAGCATCACACACGGAGAAGCACAAACCTCCAGAGCCCCAAACAGAGCCAGAGCTCCCAACAGTCTCTGAGGTAAGGAGGCAGTGGGAGATTAACTGGCAGGAGAAGGGTGATGTCCCCCACCTTGCCTGGGATAGTGTCTGTGAGTGCTCTGAGGGGAGCCTGTGCCCTGCTACTCTCAGCAGCCAGGAGCAGCTCAGGGGTGCACCACGGGGCTCAGCTCCACTGACTCCAAGGACACTGAGCTCCCAGGCCCACCGCCCATTCCTGAGCCTGCATGTGGCCCAAAGCCAAGTGCCTGTCCTGCAGAGCCCCGGGGCCAGGAGGCCACAAGGCCAGGACAGTGCTTCTTCTCATGTCCTCACTGTGACCCAGGCACCAGGGGGACTCTCCCATGCCTTGTCCTTGGCACAGCCCCTGGCAGGTGCTTGCCTGAGTGAGCAAGCTCAAATCTGCCCACAAGAGGGAGGATTCTCACAGGAGGGTAGGTTTGCTTTAACATCCTTTAAGGAAAACAGAGTTGCCACATTCTTTGCCACTGGCATTTGTGGTTGCAATCCATTCTCCCATGTGCACACACACCACACAAAGTCACAGGTAGATCCAGGCACCACAGAAGAACTACGGAAACCACCACCACCCACCAGTTGGCTATGCAGAAGGCCAGGCGAACAGAGCAGAGGTTCACCCCAGAGACATGACCTGGAGATATGCAGCAGACCCCAAACACCCAGGCTGGTGCCCCACGTGCCACGCCCAGAGGTGTTCCTCAGAGGCAGCAGTGGGTACCCATGCCAGGGACAGGACACAGTAACCATATGTGTTGGGAGCCCTGGATGTTGGCAGAGTCAGGCTGGGGCCAGCAGCACAGGGGTGGCATGGGGAGCACCTCTTCTGCCGTTCCTTGCTCTCCATGCACCTTCCCTGCCAAGAGAAACTTCACACACACTACCATGCCTTCTGGGCCCCTGCCCAATGCTTGGTCCCTAAGGCCCTGCCTGCTGCCCTCTGTAGGCCACATCTGGGGCTTTTGTTGCTGCCTTGGTAAGTGTTGCCAAATAGGAGGCTCCAGCCAGGGACTAGCAAAGGTAAGTGGCAGGAAATGAATGCTTGTTGAATGAATGTGTGAAATCTTGTGGTGAGGCGTGGCCCAGGGATGTCTTCTTAGTGACTTCTCCACCTGTAGAGTCTGTGCGCAAGTCTCTGATGGCATTTCCTCTGCACCGTCCATTCCTGGGCTCCAAGCCAGCTGGTGCCCTTGGCCATTCCAGGGAGGAGAGAAGCTGCTTGTGTCCTGAGGCCCTGTGAGCTGGCTGCACTGCTGTCTGGTCCAGCCCAGAAATGTGTGTGTGGGGGGGTGGTGGTAAAACCATCACATCCTGCATTGGTCTCCACTCAGGGTGAAATAGTTGTAGCTGGTGGAAGAGTCCCAACCTAGGATGGGGAGTTCTGGGCTCCGACCTGGGCTTGACCATGGCCCAGAGCTAGGTCTGCAGTGCCAGCACAGGCCAGTGACCCACCACCAGCCTAGTGTGGACATGGGGCTCTGGGCACCCTGCCTAGGCTCAGGCTGTAAAGTAAGGGATTTATCTAAGCTCTATACCAGGGAGGCTGGGATCAGCCTTCAGCCTCATTCCCTGTGGCCCTTTCTCAATTGCAGTTGGTTCTTCCAACAGGCCCCTACCGGCACCCACCCCAAGTCAGAAGGACTTAAATATCCTCCCCCCATGCCTCATCCAGGTTCATTAGTCTAACTTCAGGCAAGGAAGGGGTTGGCAATGACCTCTGATCTCTGGGTTCTTTTTTTGTTTTGTTTTGTTGTTTTCAGACAAGCTCTTGCTATGTAGTCCAAACTGGCCTTGAACTCACTGTGTAGCCCAGGCTGGCCTTGAACTTGGGGTGATCCACCTGCCTCAGCTTCCCAAGTGCAGGGATTATAGGCGTGAGCCATAGCTCTTGACCTCTGGGTTCTTGATATCCCTGCTGGATTGGCATCTTTATTTTTTATTTTTTTGGTACCAAGGATTGAACTCAGGACCTTGCACTTTCAAGGCAGGCAGCAGAACCACTGACCTAAATCCCCAGCCCAAGGATTGGCACCTTTATACCAGATGATGAGATCCTGGGTTCTGAACCACATTCTTGGAACTTACTGGTCCCCCAGTCCATGATAACCTGGGCTATTCCTGTCTGTTCTTTTTCACGTGACCCCTGGGCCAGACAGGGATTTCTTCCCTAAGTAGGGTACTGCCCACTGCCCCTCCTCCCCAGCACCGCCAGTTCTTGAGCCCAGCACATTTTTTGTATTACTTCTCTGGCTGCTGCTAATGCATTGTGGGTCCAAGAGGGAATCCAAGAACAGTCTTTTGTGCATGAAACTCATACACAGCTTCCCTTACCCTATGCTTCAGCCCAGCCAGTGAGGACATATGGCCATCTGGTTTGTTTTTTATTTTTTAAATTTTGAGATGGGGTCTTACTAAGTTACTAAGTTGTCCAGGCTGGGCTTGAATTTGCAATCCTCCTGCTTCTGCCTCCCAGAGTGTTGGAATTACAAGGATGCACCCCCATAGCAGTTTCCATTGGGGTTTTAAGACTTTATTGTAATGCCAGGCTGGTAAGGGTCCAAACAATCCAATAGAGTTGGGTACTTGTCCAGACCCACCATGGCAGACAGCTTGGCAGAGGCTCATGTCTACACCTGATGCTGCTCTCCAGGGTCACTTCTTGAAGTCCTCTGGTGGGAAGAGGAGTGTGAATAAGGCAGTGCCAGCCCTTGCCAATACCTTGTGACTGTTACTCGTTGTGACTTCTGGGCAAGGTCTTTTCTCCCTTCTCCTCCTCCCATTCTACCTGGCTCACTTTAAATGTAGTGTCAACAATCTCATCAATGATACGAGCTCCAGAAGAGAACTTTTGCCGGTGGTGCTCCAATCTAGCCACCAGCTTCAGGAATGGGGCCTGGAACTCCCACTGCCTGTGGAGAATGGGGTGCGCAAAGCTGGGCTGGCTGGACTGGTTTGACTTCTGGGTCCCCCAGAGCCCTCCACATGGTTCTTGCCAGTTTCCCCCTGAAACTTACATTACCCAAGACCTGCATTTCCAGTGTGTCTCCTTTTCTACACCTCAAAAAAATCCCCCATGTCTGCCTGAACCACAGACGCTTCTGGCATTTCTCTACCCTCCCACTCGCCCATTCCTCTACTTACCCAGTCATGAACTCATCTGCTTGCCCCTTCATCTGGCCCAAGCCGCTGCATTGACCCATTCAACAATCTTCCCATTCAGTCATCTTCCCGCCCATCCCATCACCCATTCACCTTCACCTGCCTCTCTACCCGCTCACCATTCCCTCCGCCCACCACCCATCATCTACAACTTGACGACACTGCACTGTCTGTCATCCACTAAACTCCCACCCACGCACCCATTTCCTCACCAACACTTTTGTTGACTCCTTGGTGCTTATTACCGCCCCCCCCACACACACACTAGAAAAGACCAGGAAGGTGCTCCAAAGATGGAGAGACAAACAGGAAATAGGCTTACAGAGCCCTTAGAGGGCCAGGGATTTAGCTCAGTGGTGCCGCCGCCTGCCTCACAAGCACAAGATCCGGAGTTCGATACCCGGTACCAAAAAAAAAAAGCCCTTAGATCCAGACAACCAGCAACATCTGTGGTTCTTGCAAACATGGGGTGCTGGCTGGGGATTTAGCTCAGTGGCACTGCACCTGCTTCACAAGCACAAAGTCCTGAGTTCAATCTCCAGTACCCAAAAAAATGGGGTGCTGAGGGACTGCAGGAGGGAAACAGCCAGCACTTCCAGAGGGAGCATTATTGACCCGAGTTGGAACATGGGAGGGTTTGCCAGGCCTGGGCACAGCTCTCAGTGCACCCAAGGGTGAGAACCACAGGGAGCAGAGCTGTGGACCTGGGCAGCTTGGGGAGGCCTCTAGTGAGTGTCAAAGCAAGGAGCTGGAGAGGAGGAGCCATTGTAGGGGTTTAAACTCAGGGAAGGAGGGAAAGCCAAAACTACACTGAAAGACCACTCTTAGCGGAGAGACCAGTGGGGATGGCATCCCCAAGGAAATATGGCAGAGATGCCAAGAGCCAGACCACGGTGGTGACCCGGGCCCTGAAGGATGAGCAGCAGAATGCTCAGGGAGGTGGCATGAGCTGGGACTGGAATTGACTATTCCTGGTCACCTGAGCCTGGCATCAGCATCCAGGCAGAGAAAACAAAGCAGGCAAAGGCCTGGAAGTAGAGACATATGTGTCATGCTTGGGAAGAATGTGGGCAAAGAAAGAGTGGCAGTAGCTGCGATGATATGCGGGAGGCTGGCACACGCCTGACCACGCAGGACCCTGAAGGCCGGCCCACGGAGCTGGAGCTGTTGCGCGGAGCTGAGCCCAGAGGATGACAGCCCTCGGGCCTGGCCCGCATGCTGGTCTGGAGCCAGGCTGGAGGAGCTTGGGTGGGAGCAGCTTCCAGAGAGAAGGATCCCAGGGAAGCCTGGCCTGAGGGCCAGGAAACAGGAGCTCATGTCAAGGACCCACTCCCGACATGAGTCCCATGGAGGCTGACCATCTGGCCACCAGACTGCTACCCAAGCTGTGCCCCCAGCCCTCATCATCCTTCCGCCCAGTGCAGGTCTGTTCAGTCTCCTTGGCCCAGGAGAGGCCCTTAGAGGTGGGACCCCACAGACAGGGATGGAGTCTGCATCCTCTTTGGGTTCCTGGGGTCCGCACTGAGTGTGGCCATGACAAGGGCCAAAATGCTTCTCCAGCAGAGAGAGCGGAGTCCCTGGCCCTGGGGTGGTCTTCGTGGCATGGCAACTCTAGGTGAGTGGGGGTCACTCACGGTCTCTGCATCCCAACTGTAACAGGCAGACGAGCCTTGGCCTGCAGATGTCCAGTGGGCAGCAGAAAGCAGTATGAAGCGTGGCATCTCTGCCTTCATTTCATATCTGTCTCCTTTATTACCTTAAAGCTCTGGGTTAGATCTCTGCTCATCTCTGCCTATAGGCATGTTAATCAGTTATCCACACTGTCTCCCTAAACACTACTAATATAAGCTTGATTAGTGCTAAATCTACCTGGCCTATCTCCTCTCCCTTCAAGACTAAGGACACCAGGACAATAGCAACTGATTCTTAGAATTTGTAGGGACATCCAAATGCCAGTTTTCACAATGTCTAGTTCCAGTCTCCCTAGAGCAATGCCTAGAGGTCTCTAGTCATTGTCCTAAACATGCAGTCACCTGGGATTCCAGGAAAAGCAAACCTTTACAGATCACCAGTGATGAGGTCACCTCCCCAAGAAGTAACAATTATCTCCCAGTGGGAACCCAGGCTGCCCCTCAAATTGGCCGCTCAAGCGATGATGGCTAAGTAATGGCCTGAGATAATGACTGGCCAGACCTTGACTTGACTAGGATTACTGATGCTGCCAGCTCTGCAAACCCCCAACCCTTGCCTTTTTACTGCTTTTTAGAAAACCGCAATGAGTCTGTCAGTCTTGAAGTTCTTTATCTGTCTTCACAGCATGCCCATGCTCATTAAAACTCCATTTCTGCCCTTCATTGCTGCTCATCTCTCTGAGTGGCATTTTGGAACAGGAAGCCAGGTGAGCTTGCTCTGTTGGGACCCCAGGGGGACCTGGAGCTTTTGCCCTGAAGCTCTGGTAATATATTCACCACTTTGGAAGTAATCCTTATCACTCCATCCAGAGAGACAGCAACACACCTTTCCCTCCCTGCCCGCCAGCCCACCACAGCAACCAGACCTCTTGACTTAGACCTGAGGCCTCCCCTCCCTGCCTCCTCACTTCTCAGTCACTGTCCCAAACTTCTTCATGAACTGCATGGTGTCCTCACTCTTCACCTCCTCAGGCTCTGGATGGAAAAAAAGGGGATAAGGGTGGGGTGGGAAAATGCCTGGATTTGGAGGGAGCAGAGGAACCCCACTATCATGAGGTACACAGAGACGTCTTAGGGGACTTAATGGGGTGCTTCTTTGGGCATGGAGGGTATAGTGGTTTTGTTTGTTTATTTTTGTGTCTAGCATTCATTCTTTTTTATTTATTCATCATGATTATTATTATTTGATGGGGTGCTGGGGATGGAACCCAAGACTTTCCACATGCTTGGCAAGTGCTCTACCACTGTGCCATATCCCCATTCTTCTTCTAGTAAAAGTGCCAGTTTGCTGGGTGTGCAGGCCGATGCCTATAATCCCAGCACCAAGACAGGCTGAGGCAAAAGAATTGAAAGTTCAAGTCCTGCCTGGCCAAGTTAGCAAGACTTTGTGAAGAAGGAGAGAGAGAGAGAGAGAGAGAGAGAGAGAGAGAGAGAGAGAGAGAGAGAGAGA
>NW_004624767.1:20315505-20376861 GCF_000247695.1 Heterocephalus glaber | reverse complement strand
TACATGGCCTATCTTGTGTCTGTGACTTGTAAATAGGAACTGGAATTGTATTTACATATCAAAGACCACTAGGGATGAGATAATGGCTAAAAAGGATATAAAAAGGGAAATGCTGGACAAAGGGGGTGCGGATACAGACTAGACTGGTTTCTGGCATCCCGTCCGCTCATGAGAAGAAATTTTATTATTTTATCTGAATTCTGTGTCTCTGTGTATTTCTTTCCGAGATTTCTGCAACATTCTGTCAATCGGTTTAGGATGTATGGACATTTTACCAATATTCTTCCTATAAATGAACATGGAATGTATTTTGTTTTTTGTGTCCTCTTCAACTTCTTTCATCAGGGTTCTATAGTTTTAATAGTAGAGCTCATTCACTTCCTTGGTTAAATTTATTCTTATGTGATTTATTTATTTATCAGCTATTTTGATGGGATTGATTTTTTGATTTCTTTCTCAGCAGTATCATTATTGGTGTATAAAAAGGCTACTGGTTTTTAAAAATGTTTGTATCCTGAAACCTTACTGAATTTGTTGAACCATTTTAACAGTCTTTTGGTGGAGTCTTTAGAACTTCCTATACATAAAATCATGTCACCTTCAAATAGGGATAATTTTATCTCCTTTCCTATGTGAAGGCTATTTCTTTCTCTTATCTAATTGTTCTGGCTAAGCCTGCCAATATTATATTGAATAAAAGTGGTGAAAGTGTGCATCCTTTATCTTGTTTCTGACCTTAGAGGAAACAATTTCACATTTTCCCCATTCAATATGATGTAGGCTGTGAGCTTGTCAAATACAGCATAGTCTTATTGTGTTAAGGTATGTTCCTCTATGCCTAGTTTTTTTAGGAATTGAACTTGGAGGTGCTCTACCACTGAGCTACATCCCCAGCCCTTTATATTTTTATTTTGAGATGAACTTTTGCTAAGTTGACCAAACTGGTCTCAAATTCATGATTCTTGTGCCTAGTAGATATTTGCCCCCAAACCCAGCCAGAATGTTGAATTTTATTAAATGCTTCTTCTGCATCTATTGAAATGACCATGTGCTTTTTATCTTTCTGTTGATGTAATGTATTACATTGACTGATACGTGTATGTTGAACCATCCTTGCATCCCTAAAATAAATCCCACTTGAGTATAGTGTAAATCTTTTTTTATGTGCTGCTGGGTTAGTCTTGCTAGTATTTTGGGGGGTAGATACTGGGGGTTGAACTCAGAACCTTGAACTTGCAAGGCAGGTGCCGGAACCACTGAGCTAAATCCCTGGCCCAGACTTGCTAGTATTTTGTTGAGAATGTTTGTGTCTATGTTCATCAAGGTCTATAGTTTTCATTTTTTGTTGTGTTCTTGTCTGGCTTTGGTATCAGGGTAATGCTAGCTTCTTATAATGAATTTGGAAGGGTTCTTTGCCTTTTGATATTTTGTTTGTTTGGTATCGGGGATCAAACTCAGGTCCTTGCGCTTGCGCAGCAGGCGGCAAAACCACTGAGTTAAATCCCCGGCCCTGCCCTTTGATATTTTGATATAATTTGAGAATAATTGGCATTAGTTCTTCTTCAGAAGTTTGGTAAAGAGCCAGGCATGATGGTGCATATCCATAATCTCAACACTTGGGAAGCTGAGACAGGAGAATCTTGAGTTTCAGGCAAGCCTGGGCCTGGGCTATATAGTGAGACTCTGTCTCCAAAAACAAAACAAAACGAGCCGGGAATTTAGCTCAGTGGTTCCAGCACCTGCCTTGCAAGCGGAAGGTCCAGAGTTCAATCCTTGGTACCAAAAAAAAAAAGGTAGGCACTAATGGATATTGACAGGTCCCCCGAGTTGGACCCCTGCCCAAGCAGACCCACTACCCACATCCACAAGAGCAGAGATAACAAGAGGCCAGCAGCTGCCCTGCTGCTCTCACCAGCACCATGTTTATCAGCCAGCCCAGGCCTATCACCCACAGGACTCTAAAGTTTTCCACCCTCCTGACCAGTGCCCCTCTCCCTAAAATCCCCCATATAACCACCAGCACCCTCCTCTCAGTGCCATTGGCCTTCTCGCCCTTGGCCCATCTGCACCAGATGGCAATAAACTCATTGCATGTTGCTTAGACTTTGCCTGCCTCAGTGGTCTCAATCGTCCCTCAGTCTGGCCTTACATTTGGTGGCCCATACAGGGAGGTCCGAGCTCCTCTCCCAGGAGTATCTGAGCTCCCTCCCCCGAACCCTTGAGGCCACCCTTGACATCCAACCTCTGGCCTCTTCCTGCCACAGCTTGCTGCTAGTCCAGGTCCTCACTTCAGGTTGGGTAACTGATTCTTTCACTCTCCCTCTCACCCCTCTTCCACCCAGATGAGGTCCACCTGGATCTTACCCCCCCTCACGAGGTACACCTGGGACCTCACTCCCTCTCCCCAGACAAGGTCTGCCTGGGACCTTGCTCCCCCTCATCCTAGGTGAGTGAGGTCCACCTGGGATCTCACCCCCCTTGCCCTAGGCGTGTGAGGTCTGTCTGGAATCTCACTCCCCCTCAACCTAGACCTAGACGAGGTCTGCCTGGGATCTTACCACCCCTCACCCTAGATGAGGTCCACCTGGGAGTTCACTCCCCCTTGCCCTAGGTGAGTGAGGTCCCCCTGGGATCTTGCTCCCTCTCACCCTAGGCAAGTTCCGCCTGCTCATCCTTCTCATGTCACTCCTTCTCACCCAGATGCTGACCTGGCTCAGGTTCAAGGTATGCTTGAAACCCAGTACTGGTCACACTCTCGCCCAATCTTAGGGATGCCTGACGTGGTCTTCACTCTCTCCTTCAGGAAACTGATTGAAGATGTTCTTTTCTTTTCCCAAAAGCCCAGGTTTCCGGTGTCAGACCACTATGGGCAACCTCCCTTCCTCTATCCCCCTTTTCCCATGGCTTTGTTCCTAAAAACCTCAAACTTCTCCATCTCACCCCAACCTGATGCCAAAACATCTTATTTAGTTTTATAATTCGACCTGCCCACAATATAAATTAAATAATGAGTCACATTGGCCCAAAAATGACACTTTCAACTTTTCAGTTCTCTGAGAACTAGACAACTATTGGTGCCAGCTAGAAAAATGGTCAGAGGTTCCATATATCCAGTCATCCCTTGTTATTTGCAGACTCCCCTCTCTCTGTGCCTCTTTTGACCCCACTGAACTTTTCATCTCAACTCCTCTGTCAGCTCCCTCCCCTCCACCTCCCCACTACCACTCCTCTCTGACCACTGATCCTTACTCCCTAGGTTTGCGTCTCCTGTCCTCCACAACCTCAGCCTGTTCCTAACCCACCCCAACCTCAAAAGCCTCCCATTGTCCCTGCCTCCCTACCAATTCTCCCCACCCTCTCCCATACCTGCTCTGGTCTTTTCACCTCCATTCCAGCCCCAGCCCACATGCCCCTCCAGCTGCAATCCTGAAGCTGCTTAGCTTCCTTCAGGACCTCCTACTATAAGTTCCTCTGCTCTGGTCCCTACTCTCTCCACTTATCTGACACTTCCAACCCTCCTCCTCATCTTAACAAGACCATTCCAACAACCTCTCACACAAGGTCTGAACTGCAGCTTGACATTTCTTCCCTAAACCCTGCTCCTCAGTTTCTGATTCAGAAGGTGGTGGGGATTAAAAAAAAAAAACAGTCCAAGTTCATGCTCCTTTTTTCTCTGTCTGATCTCTCTCAGATTAATCAGTGCTTGGGTTCCTTCTTTACAGACCCCACTGAATATGTTCAAAAATTTCAATATCTCACTCAATCTTATGACTTAACCTTACTTCTACATTCTCCCCCAAGGAGCGAGAACAGACAGGTTTGGTCCCTAGCTCAATTCTATGAGAAAAACAGGCACCTTGAGCCCAATTTAGAGGACAGAGTTAGAGCTGTCCCCAGGCCAAGCCCCCATGAGATAAAAATCCGGCCCAGTTTGTATCTCACCTTAGCCTCCACTCTCAGAAAGTTTACTGCTCTAAGCCCTGAGAGTCCAGAAGGACAACTTATTTTAAAGATGCATTGTATTACCCAACCTGCCTCAGATATTCAAAGAAAGTTCCAAAAAAATTAAAAATTAAATCTAGCCCTCAAGTTCCCATCAGAACTTGATCAATCAAGCATTTCAATAATCGTAATATGGCTGTCCACCAGCAGTATATTTCTGACTTACAACTGCTTGCGTGCACTGTAAGAAACCCACCAAAACAGCTGAAAGCCAATCAGGGGCTAAATAAACCTCCAGGGATCCAGAAAAGGGGTCCAGGACCCTGCTTTAAGTGTCAGCAGATTGGCCACTGGGCCAAAGACTGTCCCAACTGAGGACTCTCTCTCAAGCCATGCCCCACATTCGGAAGCCCTTACTGGGGGGCAGACTGTGCTGGGATGGCTGGGCTCACCTCAGGGGTCCTCTCCCAGGGCCACCTGCCTAGGCTCAGGTGTCCTCGACATCCTGATTGGTTGGACCTCAGATGATTGACATGCCTTGGAGGTCTCAGATGTCCCTTGGACCATCACAGCTGCCAAACTCCAGGTAAATCTTTCAGTGGAAGGTAAGAGTATCTCATTTCTGATCAATATGGGGCAATCCATTTCACCCTCTCTTCATTCTCAGGACAGCTAACTTTAGCCTTAATTACTGTTGTGGGAATTGATGGCACTGTCTCCAGGCCTCTCAAAACCCCTCTGTCTGATGCCAATTAAAAAACCAAATGTTTACTCATTTGTTTCTAGTCATTCCCACCTGTCTAATCCCTCTCCCCAGATGAGATATTTTAACAAAACCCTCTGCCAGCCTCAATATTCCAGGCTCTGCTCCCCATCCTACCACCACCCTTGTCACACCTACTGCTACGCCTTTCTTCTGCCCCATATCTTTTCCCTCCCTCAACCCGGGAATTTGAGACATCTAAATCCCCTCTGTTACTCAACATCACCTACCCCTCCACATCCCCCTAGTTCTTCCCCCTGACTACATACATTTAATTACTCAGATCCCAACCCAGCCATGGCATAACAGCTCCTTTCCTTCTTGGGAATCATTGGCTATTTCCCTCTCTGGATTCCAGGTTTTGCAGTGCTCACAAAACCTCTTTATAAACTAACCCAAGGGGCCCCCTCAAACCCCTTGGACAACAAGTCATTCTCCCACTCTTCATTCTCCCCTATTTCCATCAGACTGACCCAAATTCCAGAAGATATATAAATGCCTTGCTTTTCTGCGTCTTGTCGTTTTATTTACTTCATTCAGTCTGCTTTAATTTTACATGATCTCAAACACAATCTTATATGGTCTCACTTTCATATTTCCACCTGCAAATCCTATCTTAACTAGATAAAACATTTCTGTGTAACTTCTCCCCAGAACAGAGCAAATTGTTTTCCTTCCTTCTTGCCCTCCTTTTGTCAGAAAATTGATAGTAAAGCCTCTGTTTAAAGTTCTGACCCAATTGTCTTTTACCTCAGAGATGGGACCATTTCTCACATTCATGCAAGTAAACACCTCCCTTCCTCCTCCCTATGCCCTTTAACCCACTGAGCCTTCCCTTTCTCTCTCTTTTTCTCTTCAAACCCCAGTATAGCACCCAAGCCACTCCCCCTTGCTGTTCCCAATTACCTTTACAAAACCTTGCAGTTAGCTCATTCCCTGCTGAACCTGCACCATAGTCCTTAGCCAAAGACCACCACTCCCCTCAGGCATATTTGCTGGAATCTCTTCTGCCCTGGGCAGAATATCTCCCTTTCCCACTCCCAAAATGACTCCCCAGATTCAGACTCAACTCACTGGCATCCCCATCCCTAGATCAACTCACTGGAGGTGCTCTACTCCTGGCTAGAGGAATCATCCTCTACTGGCCCCTTAGTCACTCCCCCTCAGACAAAATACACTTACTTGCCTTTCTCCTTTTTCTCATCCTCTGTGCACCTCCTGCCTAGACACCACTCCACTCGCTCATGTACTGCCATTTCTTTTTCCTACTTGCCCACATGCCCGTGGCCCTCATACTTGCTGCCAGCTTAGCTTCAGCAGCCGCCCAGGATCAAGCCATCAGGTACAGAAAACAGGCAAAAGGTGGTCCTATTGATGGTTAGGAAAGTCTTTTCCAAGCAGGCTAGATGTCCTGGCTATGTTAGGGCCCTTAGTCAAAATCTTTCTACTATTACTGATTAGAGCCTGCATAATGAAGTTTTTGACAGATTTTATCCAGGAACAGTTCTGATCCATGATGTCCAGACAACTCCACCTGACTGCTCACTACACTGCTGTCCCATGAAAGCTTCCAGCTGACCCCTGAGAAGGTCCAGAAGTTCATCACACTCCTGACACTTGTGCTGCCTCACTCCAGGACTGAACCCCTCCCCCCACTCCTCTCCTCTCTCTCCCTACAGGATGTCCACACTGTCCCCAGTCATGCTGGAAGAAGCCATGAGAAACTACGGCCCCTACCCTATTTTTCTTCTTCTTCTTTATAACACAATAGGCAGGGATGACAGGTCCCCCAAGTTGGACCCCTGCCCAAGCAGACCCACTACCCACATCCACAGGAGCAGAGATAACAGGAAGCCAGCAGCCACCCTGCTGCTCTCACCACCACCCTGTTTATCAGCCACCCCAGGCCCATCACCCAGGGGACTCTTAACATTTTCCCCCTCTTGAGTAGTACCCCCTCAAATGCCCCATATAACCACAAGCACCCTCTTCTCAGTGCCAACAGCCTTCTGGGCCCCCATGTCAATAAACTCATTGCATGTTGCTTAGACTTTTCCTGCCTTGGTGGTCTCAATCGTGCCTTGGTCTGACCTTACAAATACAGACTTTTTTCTTAGTACTGCTTTTGTTCCATCTCATAGGTTTTGACATGTTGTACTTCCATTTGTCTCTGTTTCAAGAAATTTTTAAATTTCCCTTTTGATTTCTTCATTGACCCATTGGTTGTTCAAGAGCGTGTTTTAAATTTCCGTGAATTTGTACAATTTCTAAAGCTCTTCTTGTTTATTTCTCATTTAATTTCATTGTGGTCAGAGAAGATATATGCTATGATTTTTTTGGGGGGGGTACCGGGGATCGAACTGGGGTCCTTGTGCTTGCACAGCAGGCAGCGAAACCACTGAGCTAAACCCCCAGCCCTATGCTATGATTTTGATTTTTGGAAAATGTGCTGAGGGCCAGGGATTTAGCTCAGTGACACCACACGTGCCTCACAAGTGCAAGGTCCTGAGTTCAATCCCCAGTACGGGAAGGGTGTGGGGGCGGGGGTGGGGGTATGTGCTGAGATTTTAGGCCTAACATGACCTATTCTGGAGAATGTTCCATGCACTGATGAGAAGAATATGTATTCTGAAGGATGAAATGTTTTGTAAATGTCTGTTAAGTCCATTTGTTCTGTGATATAGTTTAATGTCAATGTTGCTTTGTAGATTTTTTTTTTTTGGTCTGGATGATCTGTCCATTGATGAAGATGAGATGTTGAAGTCCCTATTACTGTATTAGAGCCTGTCTCTCCTCTTAGGTCTTATAATGTTCTCTTTATATAACAGGTTGCTCCAGCATTGGGCGCATGTATATTTACAAGTATTTCCTCTTGTTGAATTGATCCCTTTATTATTAATCAGTAACTTTGTCTTTTTCATAGTTTTTTAATTAAAGTCTATTTTATCTCATATAAGTATAGTGAGTCCTGATTGCTTTTGATTTCTGCTTTCATGGTATATCTTTTTCCATCCATTCACCCTTCACTTTCAGTTTATGTGTTTTTACTGGTGAAGTGAATTTCTTGTAGGCAGCATACCATTAATTATTTTTCATCCATTCTGTCAATGTATGTGTGTGTGTACATTTGTTATGTTGCCTAGGCTGGTCTCAAACTCCTGGGCTCAAGCAAATGTCCCACCTCAGCCTCCTGAGTCACTGGAACTATACACATGTATCTCCATGCCCAGTTTATATATTTTAATAGGGGAATTTAATTCATTTACATTCAAGTTTTCTGTTGGAAAGTAAAGATGCATTCATGTCATTAAGCTAAGTTTTTGGTTGTTTGTATATTTTTTTATCTTTTCTTCATCTCTTTTTGTTCATCTTTGTGGTTTGGTGGTTTTTTGTTGTTTGATAGGATGTGATTCTCTTTAGGTATGTACTCTACTGTTGAGTTTTGTGCCTGTGTATGATTTCCTGCTGGTAGTTATCATCCTTTTGTTTGGTATAGGACTCCCATAAGCATTTCTTGTAGGGCCAGTCTGGTGGTGATGAATTCCCTCAGTTTTGTTTTTTTCTTTCTTTCTTTTTTTGGTACTGGGTATTGAACTTGGGACCTTGTACTTGCGAAGCAGGTGGCAGAACCACTGAGCTAAATTCCTGGCCCCCTCAGTTTTTGATTGTCATGGAAAGTCTTTATTTCTCCTTCATTTCTGAAGGATAGCTTTGCTGGGTATATTATTCATGGTTGTCACTTTTTTCTTTCAGGATTTTGAATATATCATCCTATTTTTACTGGTTTATCAGATTTTGGTGAGCAGTTTGCTGATAGTCTAATTGAGATTCCCTTACAAGTGACTTGATGCTTTTCTTTTGCTGTTTTAATCATTTTCTCTTTACTTTGTACTTTTGATAGTTTGCCTCAGGGAAGATCATTTTTGGCCAAGTCTATTAGGGGCCTCTGAGCTTGTTGGACCTGGATGTCTTCTACTTTCTTAAGATTTGGAAAGTTTCCCAAAATTAATTAAATAGGCTTTCCAATTCTTTTTTTTTTTTTTTTGTACCAGGAATTGAACTCGGGACCTTGTGCTTGCAAGGCAGGAGGCAGAACTACTGAGCTAAATCCCAGGCCCAACTAAATAGGTTTTCTATAACTTTTTCTTTCTCTTCTACTTCTGGAACAAGCATAATATGAATACTTGCTCACTTAATGATGTCCCATATGTCTTGAAGGATTTCTTCATTCTTTTTATTTTTTAAATTTGACTTGGTTATTTCAGATCAGCCTTCAAACTCCAGTATTTTCTTTTATTTGATCAATTCTACCATGAGGCTCTCAAATTTTTTTTTTTTTTTTGTACTGGGGATTGAACTCATGAAAGCCAAGTACTCTAGCGTGGAGCTACATCTCCAGGTCCTTTTAAAGTTGTTGTTTTTTTTCAGAAAATGTCCAGGTTCACTTTGAACTTGCAATTCTGCCTTGGTCTCCCAAGCAGAAGGAAATAAAGGCATATGTCACCATACTCAGCTTCTCAACTATATGTTAAAATTTCATTTATTGAGTTCTTTAACTCTGTGTATTAGTCACTTTTCTATTGCTGGCACAAAATACCTGACATATACAATCTAAGGAGAAAAGGTTTATTTTGGCTTATGGTTTCAGAGGTTTCAGTTCATGGTTGAGGCAGGCGGTGGAACCACTGAGCTAAATCCCCGGCCCTCATGGTTGACTGGAGCCAAAACCTAAAAAATCATGACAGAAGGGCATGGTGAAGAAAAGCTTCTTACTTTAGGGTATCCAGGATGCAGAGCACAGAAGAAAAGCCCTAGAGAGAGGAAGAGGCAGGGGACATAAATATACTCCCAGTGATCTACTTCTTCCAGTGAGGCTCCACCTCTTGATAGCACATTCAGTTATATGTCCCATGATCTAATCACCTTCCAAATGCCCCACATGAGCTGTCTAAGGGACCTTTTTTATCCAAACCATAACACTCCAAGACTTCTGATTAGTCCTTTTTTATAATCTTTATCTCTTTGCTGAATTTCCCATTCATCATGAATTGTCTAATTTTATTGAATTGTCCATATTCTCCTGTATATTATTTTTTCCTTTAAATTCATTCTTTTGAATTCTTTGTCAAGCAATTGTCAAGCAATTTAAATTTTGTTGGGGTCTATTACTAGACAGTTGTTGTGTTTCTTTGAAGACATCATGTTACCTTGGTTTTCATGGTTCTCATGTCTCTGCATAGGTATTTATGTAGTTGGTCGGTCAATTGAATATACCAATTTCATAAGGTGGCTTTCAGAATTGATTTGATATACTGTATTTCTTTAGTTTTTGGGAACTTTAGTGTAGTGTCTGTGTAGCTTCTTTATCTGTAATCAACGTTGGCAATGTCTATGGGTATCTCAGTGGCATAGGCTCTACTGCCAGCTAAGGTGCAGCTACCTTAGTCAGGGCAAGTTTGCTGGTAGCTCTGGGTATGGTGCACCTGTCTATAGGTATGGGGCACCCATCCATTTCCATGGGTCAGGTGAGAGAAGGCCAACCATGCAGTACAGCATGCTTGGAAGTAGGGTGTGGTGCCCGTCAGTGTCCAATGGCTACTTAGGTGACTTTGTAAAGCCTCCAAGGGTTGATCTACTTAGAAAGGTCTACCCAGCTACTTTCCAGTGCTGGGGTGAGTATATGAAGCCAAGCATCTGTTTTTCAGTGCTTCATTGGACCCAGTTTTCAAATCCAGACTGCTAAACAGCTTCTTGAATCCATAGGAATGTTTGAAGGTCCATCTAGTTACTTCCTGGGGACCTTGGTGAATTGAGCTACTCAGGAAAGCCTACTTTTTTGAATGTATAATTGTCATTGGCAGAGGGAGGTTTACCCCCAAATCTCAGAGTCTCGATGCTATGCTTCTGTTGAAGCTTGTCAAAGATGCTACATGGTTCTTTGGCTGATACCTAAGTTAGGCACCTGGATCTTCTACTGTATCATAAAGTCCAAGAGGCAGAACAACTTACCTCACAATTTGGATTTTGCAGAGCATTTTTGGTTCTAGACCCAACACTGTATGGTTTACAGATTACCCAGTAGATGAGTCAAAGCAGGATGCCCAAATGTAATAACTGTTGGTTCCAAAATCCAAAAGGTACATTCTATATTGTTTACACCTACATTTCTTCATGGTGTATGGTGGAAGGGACACCAACTTGTCTTTCACTTTAGAAATGATATTCCAAGGGGCTGGGGATTTAGCTCAGTGGCACCCTACCTGCCTGGTAAGTGCAAGGTCCCGAGTTCAACCTCCAGTACAGAAAAAAAAAAAAAAGATATGCCATTTTCTCCAGACTCCTGCACCTGTGGAAGCTTTCCTAATGTGGCAGGCCCTCAAACTTCCATGGGGTTCATCTTTAATTCTCTGGCATGCATAAGACTAAGGTATCTAAGTTTCTTTCTTTTGTCTTGCTTACAAGGTCCAAGATCTGGACCTTGCAGTTTATGGAGACTGGCATAACACAGGGCCAAGACACTAAAGGTTTACACTTATTAGTGCTATGTTCCATAAAGGTATACTGTTACCCCTGCTACGTAAATGCAATCTGAGTGTAATTTTCCATACTCATGGGAGTGTAAAAGAAAGGATTTTCCAGTTCATAGCTGCCTACAAGTTTCTAGGGTTTAAATATTGCTTTTTGTAATATTGCTTTTTTTAAATAAGTTTTTTTAAATCCAGAATTTCACCTATGATTAGCATCACCACAATCTTGTTTCCTTTCTTTCTTTTTTGGGGGGGGGAGGTACCAGGGATCGAACTTGGGACCTTGTGGTTATGAGGCAGGTGCAGGAACCACTGAGCTAAATTCCCAGCCTGTTTCCTTTCTTTTACCTTCAAATGAGTGAATTATAAAGTGGTATGGTTGGAACTGCTAACCTTGCCTCTCTCAAGTCCTTGGTGGTCACATCAATTCCTGTAATTTTCCAGGTTGTAGTATTGCTTTTGCTGTATAACTTATGAAAGGTGGGAGGATGATTCCATCAAGATTTCTATCTTGGTTTTTTAAAGTCACAATAGCCCACATTACAGTGTCAGGGAACCAATGGGAGATTCTGCCAGCTACTGGATATTATTCTCATAATAAATTTTAGAACTAAAAAAGTTTTTACAGCACAAGTTTATCGTCCTTGGGATGTGGAGCTTAATCTGGAATCAGCTTTGGTGCTAATTGGTCTCTATCGGTAATAATATTTAAATTAACATTTGAAACCACAGTGAATTTATACAGTGTCATGTTAGCTAAGTTGGAGCTATATTTCTCAGAATTCTCTTCCTTGCATAGCTCTAAGCCAGTGTGGCCCAAAGTGACATTTAGTGCAAGGTTTGGAAAATAAGATTAAAATAAGAGACATCTCTTTTTTCCACTAGAAAGATTGGTGCAGAGACAGAAGAAGCAGGTGCCACTCACATGCAGTGACTCTAGTTTCTTGTTTCCCTGGTTGGTATGGGGCAGCAGTTGGGTTGGCAGTTCCTCCAGCCCATGCCAGGTACTCCCTCAACTTCTGTGACTCCTGGTCCAAGGGTATGTTATCTCCTTGCTGAAGTACCAGCTCATCCTGGAGGTTTTCACATCATCATAGTTGGGGGTTCAGCTACATGGAGAGACTGATGGGGGCTCAGCACATTCCTATGGATTCCCTTTTGATCTTGTTTCCCCCACCTCACAATCATCCCAACTGCTTTCCTGTTGTCTTTAATCTCCAGTACCAAATAAAAAGAGAGAAGTTTGAATTAATCATTTCTCACAATTATATACTATGTGTATAATATATATTTTACCATATGTGATGGTTAATCTTGATAGTCAACTTGATTGGGTTGAGAGACACCTAGGGGTGAATTAGTAAAGCACACTTCTGAGTGTGACTGGGTGAGTTATGGAGGCATGAATTTGGGAGCTATATCTGGTTCCTTTCTAGTATTCTTCCCTTGTACTCTTCTTCCTGGCCATAAAGTAAGCTGCTTTGCTCCACCATCTCATTCATCATGATGTTTCTACCTTGTAGCCAGTCAACCATGGACTGAAACTGAGAGCCAAATGAACCTCTCTTCCTTTAAGTCGTGTCAAGTATTTTGTCCCAGAAAATGGAATGCTGACAAAAACACTATATATAATAACCCCAAGCAATTTTGTTTCTCCAATTAAATCCTGGCTGATAATAACTTAAATTTCCATTTTTCTTTGTTAGAAGACCTTACAGCTATATCCATGTCTCTTGTTCCTTTGTGCATAAAAATAGATTAAGCAATGCCCTTGGTAGATTCCTTATGATAGCAAAGTGCTTATGGCAAGGGGTTTTGTGTTGGTTTTTTGCAGTGCTATATAAATAAAGAATCTGGAGCAGATCCTCTGCTTGAGGAAAGAAGAGGAAGACAGTATGGTAGATTGATTCTAAAAGTAGTCCAGTTATTCTGCTCTTCTATCCATCATGCCCTTTGCAATGTAAATTTTTTTTTTTTTCAGACAAGGTCTCACTATGTAGTTCAGACTGGCCTTGAACTCACTATGTAGCCCAGGGAGGCCTTAAACTCTCAGTGATCCTCCTGGTTCAGCCTCCCAAGTGCTGGGATTACAGGTATGCACTACCATGCCTGTCTTCCAGTGTAATTTTACAGCACCTATTTCCCCACTCCTTGAATCTGGGTGGCTTTGTGACTTGCTATGGCCAATTAGATGTGGCAGAAGTGATGGAATGGCAATTCTAAGTCTAAGCCTCAGGAGAGCTTGCTCATTTTCCCTGGTTCTCTTGGGCTCACGTTTGGGCAATGAGTTAAGCCCAGGCCCATTTACTGAAGATAAGAGAGACAGACATGGAACATAACTAAATCATCTCAGCAGAGCCATCCTGGACTAGCCAGAAACCAGTACCCAGCAACCCTACCAACTGATTGTGCAGCATGAGTGGACACAACCAAGATCGTTCTAGCCCAACACAGGCCAACAGGACCACCCAGGTGATCTATAATCTAATGAGCAATAAGAATTCCAAAAGGCATGACACTTTAGGGTGGTTTGTTACCCATAGAATTGGAAGAGAAACAGTTAAGTTGGGTTTTGCATAGGGATTTGGGGCAGAGAGAAGATTATGTGCAAAGAATGGAAATGCAAATGGGCCTGGTACCTTCAGATAGTGATCTGCTGGCAAATGTTTAACACCATGTCCCTACAGATCATTGTGACATGAATCTTGGTTATGTTTTTGGTTTTGGTAATGAAACAAAGAAAACATACATTAGAATTTCACTCCTTTGTTGATGTGAATGACTTTATTGAGTCAGATAATAGTTTAAAATACTAAAGAATACTGCCTCATTTTCTGTGCTATTTACAAAGTAATGGCTACACAGACATAATTTTAAATTTAATCCACACAACTAATATTTTCTCTAGTGTATTTTTAAGTCCAGGCCAGGAGGTTGACAAATTTCTTCCGTGAAGGAGTAAATGGGGGCCATCTAATCTGCATCGTTATGACTAGTCAATTCTGCCATTGTAGTGCACAAACAGACAGTAAGCTAATGGATGAGCATGGCTGTGTTCCAATAAAACTTTATTTACAAAACAGATGGCAGGCTGTATTTGGCTTGCAGCTTGCTGAATCCACAAAAACAATAGATCAACCTTTGATTTGTAGATGCTTGTTGATGTGTAATGTAAATACTTCTGCTATGGCTGATTTCAGGGTACCAGCACAACATCAGTGAATGCTGTGTCAAGACAAATGTGTAGTAACAGGCATGTTATTATGTATGGGATTTCTACCACATGCACAGAAAGCCTTGTGGGCATAAAAATAGTATAGTAATCTAATAGGGAAGTTTTGGGTTTTGTATATTTATTAGCTTTGTTCATTAAAAAAATTTTTTTCTTTGTTCATTTTTTTTTTTGCATGACAAAGTTTTCTTTTGTTTTTGTTGTTGTTGTTGTTGCTTTGTTTTGTTTTGTTTTGTTTTCTGAAATGGGGTCTCATTGTGTTGCCCAGATGAGTCTCAAACTCATAATCCTCTGCCTCAGCCTCCTCATAACTGGGATTACAGGCATGCACCACCATGCCTGGCTCAAAGTCTTTATTTTTTTGTTTTGTTTTATTTTGTTTTGTTGAGGCAGGGTCTCACTATGTAGTTCCAGCTACCTTGAGCTCACTATATAGCCCAGACTGGTCTCAACCTCATAGCAGTCCTCTCTCTCAGACTCCCAAGTGCTGGGATTACAGGGATGCACCACCATGCCCAGCCCTCAAAGTCTTTACTTTTAAATGATTATCAGTTTGACAAATAATAATACATAAGAAGTTCTTGAATTCTATCATCTAGTAATTTTGATTAAGATAAACTAAAAGCAATCCAAACAAGTATACTAATATTAATTGTTTTAACCCATAGGCAGAATTGACTACTTTATGGCTGGTTACTGCTTCATGTAAGTTACAATTAACTATATACTATTTTTTCATAGAAATTGCCTTTGACCTTCCAGAAAGCATAAGGAAAAAATTTTAGGCTATTTAAATTTTGTTGACCTCCCAGTTTTAAAAAAACTGTTAAATTTAAGGTCATATCTCTTAAGTTTGATGAATTATATACAGATGTTGCAGAATATGAGTACAAATAAGTCCATGCCCAAAAAGAATTCCTAGGATACAGAATCATCTTTACAAATATATCTAAAATTCTTGTGAAGATAGAGAGGACCATCTAGGGGTTTCTGGGACACCTTCCAAAGTGATTCAAGGCACAAAATGCACACCCTGATGTGAATACACATATTCTAGATTTTGTGCCTCTGATATAGCCCATCAGAGATCAGGCTTCATGACTGTTATAAAACTAAATGTAGGGCCGGGGATTTAGCTCAGCGGTTTGACCGCCTGCCTCACAAGCACAAAGACCCAAGTTCGATCCCTGGTACCAAAATAAAAAAAACCAAAATGTACTGGGCTGGGGATTTAGCTCAGTGGCACCGTGCCTGCCTTGCAAGTGCAAGGTCCTGAGTTCGGTCCCTGGTACTGAAAAACAAGCAAACAAACTAACTAAATGTACTGAATGAGGTTCTGTTTCTTAGGTGAAAAAGCACAGACCTATAAACATCATGTAAATAATTTCTCCAAAATATAGAGAATACAAATATAAGCACTTTATTTTAAAAAGTAAACACAGGATGTGAGGGCAATCTGGCTGCGACATCTGTCACCCTATTGATCGCCAGGGTTGATTCGGCTGATCTGGCTGGCTAGGCGGGTGTCCCCTTCCTCCCTCACCGCTCCATGTGTGGACCACCACCCCCCATAGAGGAGGACCATTTCCTCATCAAGGGTATATGAGTAGCTGCGCTCCCCTGCTAGAACCTCCAAACAAGCTCTCAAAAAAGCAAACACAAAAGATTGTTATAAGTTCAAAAAGTTTAAATGCTTCCATTTTGCTTAATTCAATTAAGAACCTGTACACATTTGTTCCTAGGAGCTAACATATCACTTGTCTCTATGAAGGAAAATGAATTCTAAAAATTAACATGGTTTTTCAGTATTTCACATCTCACTTTTTTTTTTTTTGAGATAGCATCTAGGGGGCTGGGGATTTAGCTCACTGGTTCCACCGCCTGCCTCACAAGTGCAAGGACCCAAGTTCAATCCCTGGTACCAAAAAAAAGAAAAGAAAAGACAGCATCTCACTAGGTAGTTCAGGCTGACCTTGAACTCCCTGTGTTGCCCAGCCTGGCCTGGAACTCCAGCGATCCTCCTGCTCAGCCTCCCAAGTGCTGGGATTACAGGTGAGCGCCATCACACCTGGCTTCACATCTCGCTATTATATAAGAACGTAGAGGGACCAGTAATATCCAATAGCTTTAAAAGATAAGCTCAAAGACTCTTTGCTGTAATCAACTTTACCAGCGTTGGCCAGGTCTATTTAATATATACACAAGGAAAATATATCTACTGTATAATTTCATGTAAAATAACAAGTAAGGAGTAGATGTAGGAGATGTAGAAGGGGAAGGAGAATTCTTCTCTTCAGTAACTTTTACTTTAAAATCATCAAAAAGCAACCACTTCCCCTCATACTCCTTAAACTTTGCACTACACAGGAAACTTTTTTTCTCACATCACTCATGTAAATGCTTGTTTGATCACTAATGCCTTGTTCCTTTCTGCTTCATGGATCTCATTAGCACTGTTAGTCTCAGAACATCTACTTTCAGCAAATGCTGTAACTGTAGCTTTATCAGGATTAGATGCTTTGTTGTAGTGATCATAATCCGCTTTGCTCTTCTGTCCTCCAAGAAGTCCAACAGCTTCTACATCTTTATTGTTCAAAATTTTACATGGCTGTGTATTTCCACCAACTCTCACCAACACTTCTTCATCATTGTGATTTTCAACTGCACCCCTTGCTTCCTCCTCATTCAGTGGCTCTGGGTTACCTACTTCACACATCTGGTAATCCACAAAAGTCTCCTAGCATAAGGAAAACTTATTCAATTTTTTTCTTTTTTCAAAGACTTAGAATTTTTTTCCTATTAAAACTAACAAAGAAAAAAATTAACATTAATAGCTTGCTTCAGCTAAAAGGCATAAGAAAGCAGACAACATATACTCATTAAATTCCCCAAAAGTATGAAGTAAAAAGAAGAAATGTGGGACTGGGGATGTAGGTTGGTGGTAGAATACTTTGCTAGCATTCATGAGACCCTGGGTTTGATCCCCACCACAGAAAACAAAACAGCAACAACAAAAACCTTTCAGATGAATACAAAGTCTGTGGAAATCTAGATTTGCGACTCTCCAAAAAGTGAAGGGACATATTATATAACATACAGAAACAACTTAGTGCCTCTCCTAGGAATAGAACTTGAACTTTGCTAAAGCTAGTCCTATTCCATAAGGGCATCTACAATGCCAGCCACAAAAAGTGTTTGTTTTTTCTCCTATCCATGATGCAGTACGTTTCTTAGATTTCTGGCAAGCTGTCGCAGACAAAGGCCCAGGTGTTATCCAAGACTCCATCCCTCTTATGCTGGAAGTAGTCTGAAGGATGGGGCACTTCAACAGCCCTGGCCGCCTCCACTTCATTGCTGTGACTGCCCTGGGACTCCCGGGAAGCAGCTCCCTCGGGCTTGAACTCTTTCTCCCTCTGCAGGTGGGACTGTTCAACTTCAACCTGAGCTACTCTGGTTTGCTGCAGCCTCTAGTTCTTCCTTTACAATGTCCTCAGGCATCTGCCTGCTTTGCTTTTGTTTGGTACTGGGAATCGAACCCAGTGCCTTTGCAGTGAGCCACACCCCAAGCCCTTTTTATTTTTTATTTTCAGACAGGGTCTTGCTAAATCACTAAATTGCCCAGGCTGGGCTCTAATTTGTGGTTTCCTGCCTCACCATCCCAAAGTACTGGAATTACAGATGCCCACTTCTCAGCCTGCTGCAAATCTCCTATGTTTGACTGGCTGTGACTGTGGCCCTCTTTGTTTTTTTTTTCTTTACTTGTTGTTTTGTTTTTTGAAACAGGGTCTCACTTTGTAATTCAAGCTGGCCTTGAACTCACTGTGTAGCCCAGACTGGCCCCAAGCTCCTGGGAATCCACCTGTCTCAGCCTCCCAAGTGCTAGGATTACAGGGATGCATCACCATGCCTGGTCTTTGTTCTTAATATAATTTATTTTATTGAAAGTTTAGGGCCAGGGATTTAGCTCTGTGGTTTCGCCGCCTGCTGCACAAGCGCAAGGACCAGAGTTCGATCCCTGGTACAAAAAAAAAAGTTTATATAATTTAATTTTAAACAATGGTTGTGTTCAACAGGCTTGCAAAATGTAGCTTTCAAGAGCCAGTAGAAACTGCACCCGGCATCCCACTGTATTCAGGGAATGGTGTGTAATCCAGTGGTATATAATATAGTATGATGGGTGGAGGGTAGTGGGAAATACCAATGAAAGATCCTTGTGGAAGGGTCAGGCTAGGTGGCCCTTGCAGGCCTGGTAAGGAGGATGTTGCTAGGCATGGAGATTTCAGACTGGGATGGGAGAAGATCAGATTACTTTAAGAGGCTCACTCTGAGCACAGAGTGGAAATTGTATTTATTGTGAGGATCCTAGAGGCACGTAGGCCAGTTAGGGGCTGTTGACATAGCCAGAAGGGAAGTTCTATTAGACCAAGACAGGTGTTGTCAAGAAAGAAGGTAGCTGATGCCAGAGTGATTCAGGAATCAGAATCTACAGATAGGTGGCAGTGGGGGGAAACAGGGGGTCTCCAGGAGACACCCAGGTTTAAAGCTTAAGCATCTGCTTGGATGGAGCATTGGTCACTGAAACTGAGGGCACTGGAGAGGAAGCTGGGGGTAGAAGATGAAATTTTTATTGTGAACACGTTTGGTTCTTATTATGATACATATATTTTTATTTTCATCCATATTTCCTGGCTTATAACGTCTTCCATCCCCAAGCAGCCATAGAAAGTAGAATTTCTCTTCTCCATAACAGGTCATAGAAAAGCTGATCTTCTCTCACTGTTATGGTTTGGATCTAAAATGTTCCTCCGGAAGTCTCATGGGTTCAGAGGTGGCACTTTTAGAAGGTGACTAGAACATGGGGGGACTAACCTCATTAATGGATTAATCCACTGATGAATTCATAGCTTCATGGACTCTTAGGAGGTGGGCTTGGCTGGAATAAGCAGGTCATGGGGGGGTGACTTTGAAGGGTATATTCTGTCCCTAGCCCTTTCTTCTTTCTGGTTCTCTTGCTGTCTCTCTGCTTCCCAGCTATCATAGGTGGAGCAGTTTTCCTTCACTATGCCCTTCTGCCATGGTGTTTCTACCTTGGAGCCAGCCAACTAAGGACTAAAACCTCTGAAAGTCTGAGCCAAAATAGACCTTTTCTCTCTAGGTGGTGTTTGTCTGGAATTTTGTCGCAGCAATGGAAAGCTGACTGATCCACCCACTTTTCTTTCTTTTTGTTTCTTTTGTCCAATACACCCCAGGAACTAGCATATCCTAAGCAAGCTGGAGCCACTTCTCCAGCACCCCCCCAACCATTTTCTGTCTTAGAGCTGGCCACAGTAGACCTGAAGACCTCCATTTCACTTGCTCTTAGCCAAAAGGCTGAGAAGCGATTAAGACCCCCATTTCAGAAGGAATCCCGCCCTATACCCTGGAGGAAAGAATGCTGCCCAGAGAGAGCAGGAAGAATCTGAACAGAGAGGCCTTGCTGGGTTCCCACCTGGTCTGTTAGTATCACATCAGACCCTTTTTGTCCAGTTACATGTCTACACACTTGCCCATGCTTCATCATGCCCATGCAATGGAGTCTCCATAAATCCCCAAAAGGACAGGGTTTGGGAGCTCTGGACAGCTGAACATGTGGGGGCTCCTAGGAAGGTGATTAACTCATCCAAGTGTCAGGAGGTGGCTAAACCCAGCTCTTTATCTGGCTGTTTATCTGTATCCTTTACAATGTTCTTTTTTTTGTTTTGTTTTTTTTTTTTTGGTACTGGGGATTGAACTCGGGTCCTTGCGCTTGCACAGCTGGCGGTGGAACCACTGAGCTAAATCCCTGGCCCTACAATGTTCTTTATAAGAAATCAGTAAATGTGTTTTCCCAGGTTCCGTGAGCTGCTTTAGTAAATTAATTGAGCTTAACAACAGAGTTATGGGAGCCCAAATTTTTAGCCAGTTGCCAGAAGTTCCAGAGGCCCAAGCTTGCCTCTGGTATCTGAAGGGGGCAGACTTGTAGGACCGAGCTCTCAACTGGCGGGTCTGACCACATCTCCAGAATTGAAAGAGAGAAAGCCCAGCTGACGGGTGCTGCAAAATTGATCGCTGGCTTGAAGGTGGAGAGAAGTCATAACTTTTAAGGAAAGTAACTTAAACAAAAGTTTGAGGTGATCTTTTAGGGTGATCTGTGTTGTGAGCACATAGTAGGAGAAACTGAGTATGAGTTCGTTTTTCCTACTCACTCCTTGCGGACTCAGCTACAGGAATGTCCTCACTCTCAGGGCTATGCTGTGGCTCTGGGTCCCTCTAGAAGCCACATCTGTCTCTGGGCCACAGTCTTCCCATTTGCAATGGGTTATTAGCATCTGACTCCTTCACCCTCTGTTGCCTGGGTGCTGTGAAATCCCATGCGATTGGGATAGGAGTAGAGGGTGGGGGCGGAGGGAGCCTGCCCTGTCCTTTGCCCCTGAAGGTGTCGGCAGAAACCTTGGGAAGGAGAGAGATGGTGGCCAGGATCCTCAGATTTCTGTAGCCCTGCTGGGCCAGAGGAGTTAATTCAGAGTCTTTGAAGTTGCTGTGAAGTCTGCTGTGCCCTCTCCCTCATCCCTTTCTCTCCCCATCTGGAGAGGGCTGAGGGTAGCACCTTTCCTCAGCACCCCCCTCCCAGGCCTGCAGTCCCTCTCCATCTCTATTCTGGGAAGTGGCCCAGTTGTGTTGGCAGATCACCAGCTTCTCTCTCTGTGCTCTGCCCTACCCTAGGCTCCCCAAGCCCTGGGCTCCCTGCCCATCCCTCCCACTCAAGGGCACTCTCAGGAGGCCTTTGTAAGCCACTCTTTAATAAGGAGGCTGCAGGGACTGTATTCCCATGGTGGAAACCAGCTTTGGATGGCTGAGCACTCTGGTTTCTGTCCTAGCTTAGCTTTTCCCTGCTGGGTGAGCTAGGGCACTTTCACCTTTCTGTACCTCATTTTCCTTTTCTGAAAAGGAGGTAAGAATATACCTAACTCATAGGTTGTAAGATTTAAATATGTTGAAATACATGAAGTGTAATGGGCATGGTGGCACATGCCTATAATCACAGCACTAGGAGGCTGAGACAGGAGGATTGCAAGTTCATGCCCAGATTAGGAAAGTCAGCAACTTAGCAAGATCCTGTCTCCTATTAAAAATAAAAAGGGCTGAAGACACAGCTTAGTGGAAAGGCCCTGGGTTCAATCCTCAATACTGAGAACAAAAACGAACACATTACATACAAAGACCATCCACCACACACAATAAAATGCTCAATAAATGGTAGCTAGTGTCATGGTTCTTCTTAACCTGTGCCTGTTTCCAACAGCATCTGTAGGTTCTCTTCAAGGCCATTCTCCTGACTACCACAGTTCATTGTCTGCATCAGAGACCTCCACCCGGGTACCACTGTGCAGTGCCTCCCAGTAATGGCCACAGTGGGCCTGGGACAGGAGTCACTCAGCTCTGTGAGCAGCCTTGCTTGCTGCTCATCTCTGGTCACTCCACTTACCCCAGAGTCCACTGTAGAATAATTGGAACGTCCTCCTCCCTACTCCTCCTCCACCTCTTCTCCCTATCCTTCTTTTCTCTCTCTCTCTTTCCCTCCCTCCCACTTTTTCCTTCCTTCCTTCCTTCCTTCCTTCCTTCTCTTTCCTCTCTTCCTCTTTCTCCCTTTCTTCCTTCCTTTCCTCTCTCTGTTTGTCTGTCTGTGTCTCTCTGTCTCTGTCTCTCTCTCTGTCTCTCTGTGGCAGTGCCCAGATTGCGCCCAGGGCTTTGCACATGTCAGGCAAGTGCTTTATGACTGAGCTATGTCCGCAGCCTCCCTTTTAAATTCCATATAATTTCCCTTCAGATTTGGTCAGGCCAATGAAGTTGAGTGATATGATAGCCTTTTGGATTATTTTCAGAGGAACTGAAAATTCTTGGGGCAGGGGCACCTTTGGGACTAGGAGGTAACTAGATGAGGGAAATGGATTAGTGCTTTTGGAGAGAAGAGATAGCATTTTAGGCAAGAGCCTATGCCAAAATAAAAGATGTCCAAAATGTTCACAGTTCCTTTTTTTGGCCTTAAAATGTGACATTTACTCAAAGAATTTTCAAAGGGAAGAAAAATGACAAGATGTCCATCCCTTGGTTCTCTTCCCTTTTCTTTCCTGCTGCTCCTCAAGGTCCATTATTGAACCCTGGCCAGACTAGGTAGCAGGACAGTACTTGTCAGATGAGGTCAGCAACACAAAAGGCATCTCCTCAGTGGAGGTGTTGTATGGAACTTTTATTTTTTGGTACCAGGGATCAAACTTGGGTCCTTGCACTTGCGCAGCAGGCGGTGAAACCACTGAGCTAAATCCCCGGCCCAATGGAGGTGTTGTAGAAGGTCTCAGAATCTCCAAGAGCCCTCCTGCCTGCAATATCCTTATGGCCAAAATGTCTGCCATGGCTGATTCTATGGATACAGTATTCCCTGTTGGTGAGACAGTCATGGTTGATGGCTAAAGAAATCTGTGCATTGGTGCCTCTGGCCAGTGGTAATCAGGACTCTGCTTCAGCCAGAACAGAGCTCTCTCAGGCACAACTCTTTCATTTTGGCCCTAGGCGTGGCAGAGACAGTGAGATCTTGGGCTTGCATCTTCTCAGAGAGCCAGTCAACGCTTCTTCCAGTGTCAATGAAGAGGATTGTATGGGGGATAGTCAGGGTTGCTTCCAACTTACACAATGTCCGGCTTCTACACCTCTCATTCCAAATGATGTAGAATTGGTGGGACTCTCCAGGGTCAACTCTTCCTTCTTGACAAGAATCCAAATGGAGTCCTCCATGAACTGCTTGGTTATCCCAAGCACATTGAAAGGTGTTATAGCTGATGGAAAAACCACCTAGGCATTGCTGTTAAAGTTTTGGAATACGTCATAGATCCAGTCCTTGGATCCACAGTTTCACATTTCATTAGGTTTATCCAACTCAAACATCTTGATATATTTTGGAGACAGGTGTCTCTAGTTAAGCTTATCAAACACACAGCCAAAGGGACCTACAATGATATGAGAGCTTCCATCTGCAGCCTCTGCACCTCAACACACATATTGGTGTTGCCAATGCAGATGTGGCAGGTGGCACCAGGTAATCTCTCCTGTATGTCAGGGACTATGCTAGGTATCTTATCTCAAATACTGCTCCCAAAGCCTCATGTAGGAAACTTTATTTCACAGAGGAGGAAAGTCAGGCTCAAAGGGCAAGTTCAAATATATAGGTGAAAGGCCCAGTATTTGAACTCCAGAGCACTGATGGTTAATCACCAGGCAAAACATTTCCATTGAGTTCTTGCCACCCAGTGGCTGGTTCTGTATCTGCTCTAGCCCTTAGGGAAAGCTCCTTAAGGCAGGAGCTGCATTTCACCACTGCCAAAGCTCTAGAACTGTGCAGGTGAAGCACGGAGAGAACAGCTCCAAGTGTGTGTTGGTGAAAGACTTGCAGTAGGACACTGGGGCCCAGAGGGTGGCCCTGTCTCCTGGGTTGTGGCTGATGCCGGAGATATTTGTGCCAAGGAGTCCCATAGCCCCTGCTCACCTCAGGGTCTGCCCTGGCCCCCGGGTCAGTCAGGCAGAGAACCCCTCCCCTACTTTCTGATGATTCTGTTAGTTCCTGAATACAGATGTTTCTTTTTTCATATATACCGGGAATTGAACTCAAGACTTTGTGCTTTCAAGGCAGGCGGGACACCACTGAGCTAAATCCCCAACCCCTGAATGCAGATATTTCTAAATCTAGAGTTGTGCTCTCTGCTGAAGTAGGGCAATGTACAGTACTTACCTGCCTAAGGGCCAGGGAGGGTAGGAGAGGCCTATCAAGGGTCAGGGTAGGGTAAAGGATGTTACTGGCAGAGGTATGGTCAGAGGGTAGTGCTAGAGGAAAAAGTGGGGGTTAAAGTAGTAGAAACTTTCTAGGCCTGGAAGCCAGAGGATAGAGTTTAAGTCTAGCCAATATTCTACTGTTGTTTGGTGTCAGAAACCAAATTATGGTTTTACATAACTCTAATTACTGCCTTTTCCAGAGTTCCAGCAGGAAAAAGTGGGGTGCTATACAAACATCCCCCTTTGAGCCCAGGGAGTATGTTATGGTTTAAATGTGGCCTGTCCCTTCCAAACCCATGTTGAAATTTGGTCCTCAAGGTAACAGTGTTGAGGTGGTGGGCCCTTTCAGAGGTGACTAAATTGTTGAGGAATTAATGCCTTTGTCATGGGTGTGTGTTCTTGCTCTTGGGGACAGGATTAGTTCTCACAAGTATGTTGTGATAAAGCAAGGCCATCTTTATGTTTTGTCTGTTCCTCTACAGCCTGTGCCACCTGCCCTCCCATCATGAGGCCCTTACCAGAAGTCAAGCAGAACCCAAGCAGATGGTGGTGCCATGCTCCCAGCCTCCAAAACCCTGAGCCAAAATAAACCTTCCTTGGAAATCGGGTATTTTGTTATAGCAACAAAAAATGGATTAAGATATAATGTTATACAACCTACCAACCAACAATTGCAATCTTCATTGCCCAAACAGATCAATCGTTTCTGAAATATGATAGGAGCTGACAGCATCTTGGTTCTTCATTTTATATTCTTTTGGGAGGTCTGGAGAGCTTGCCTATCCTGTGGCATGTGACCTTCTTTATTTGAGTGGTACTATGGATGGCACTTACAAATGTAGACTCTGAAGCTACAGTCTGGGTGCAAATCATCATAACCACTTTCTAGTTGAGTGATCTTGACATCACTTAACCTCTCTAAGTTGCAGTTCCCTGATTTGCCTGTCTCATTAGTTAATACACGCAAAGCCCTTAAACAGTGGTTGGCACATAGTAGACGACATAAGCTATTATTTTTATTACTTGTCCAGATACGTCAAGGTAGCTCTGAAGAAAGTAACCTAAGTCCCAATTCTCTCCTAGTCTTGAGAGATTTCATTTCAAAGTGTGGCATTTCTTGCTGTGCTAAGGGAAACTAGGGGAAAAGATTGGTTCTTATCTGTCAGAGCTGGGTAAGGCAGCTCCTTGTGGGTAAGGTAGGCCAGTAGGGAGATCAGGCACTCACAGGAAGAAGTAAAATTGGAGTTAAGCACCTCCTTACCTAAAAATGATCCTCCATTCAGCCTCTGCACTGCTCAAGGTCAATGAAGTGCTATGTAAACACTACAATCCTTCCTGTTTCCATAACTTTATTCTTTTCAGTGTCTTGGTGAGGATAAAGGCACTCTCTGACTTGTTTACCTGCATCCCCAAATCACAGCAACGATGTTCAGTAAATGTTGCTGAATTGAATGAAAGGAATTATTTGGAAAATAAATGGGGCTGAGGTGGCCAAGGTTTGTTCATCAAAGAGGGTTGCAGACCTTTGGAAGGGGCAGTTGGGAGCTTGAGGCCTGGGTCGCTGTCTTCACAGCAACAGCCACAGCACTGCCAGAAGATCTGTATCGTTCTCAAATGGTGGGGGGGGGGGGGGAATCTGTCTTTCAATGACTGACATACAGCCTGCACAATTTAAAGATGTTTTATTAAAAAATGGAAAACCAAACAAAAAGCCCAACCCAAGAACTCTTGGTTCTGGGAGTCTGGGAGCAGCTTAGGTCTGTGGGGAGAGTAGAATCTGGAAGACAAGACTGTATGGGCTTCTACAGCCCTGGGAAGAGTGAGAGCCCCACAACTCTGTCAGGAAGCACCGCCTTTTCCCAGGGCTCAGCCTTTCTCTGGCTCTTGCAAACTACTTTGAAAAGACTGTGGGGTGGGCTGGGGGGCTCAGTCCCCAGAAAAAGGCAGGTGGTCAGTCCTGGAAGGCCTTTAAACCTCTTGTTAAAGTTACCAACTAGCTAGGAAGGAGAGGGTGGTCCAGGCCTCAATCGGGCATATCAGCACCATCCCTGAAGGTGGCATTCAGCCCAAGCTGGAGAGGTCGGTTCACATGGAGAGACATATTTCTAATTTCGGTGGAGGGCTCAAGGCCCTGGGAAAGAAAGGGTCCAGATGGGACAAGACCTGGAGGGAGCCTCCTCCTGGGAGGACAAGACAAGAGCCAGGATCTGGCAGGCAAGTGGAGCTCAGGGGCCCTGGGGCCCTCGGGGCAGTGCCCTGATGGGTCTAGGGGGTGGTTTGTCCAGGATGGGCTCAGGGCGGGGTCGGGTGCTGACGCGGCGCTTCTGCTTGCGCAGCAGGTAGTTCGAATACTGCACCTCGGGCATGGCCAGCTTGATGCAGGCCTCGGGGGCTGGGCCAGCGCTGCCGCCGCCGGGCAGGTCATAGCCCATGATGTCCACCTTGCGGCTGGGCTGCCAAGGCTGAAGCTGTTTGGTGCGGATCTGCGCGGCGGGCCGCAGCACCGGTTTATCGCCGAAACAGCGGCGCAACAGGCGCTGGCGGGCCTCACGCAGTTCCTGCGCCTCGCGCTCCACGCAAGCGCGGCCGGCGCGCGCCACGCGGCGCCAGAAGGTGGCGTTGAAGTGGTCATAGAGGCCGGCATCCAGCGCGTTCCAGGCGCGCGCGGCCCGCGCCAACGCCGCGGGAATGGCGGCCAGCCGCGAGTTGGCGGCGCGCGCGTTGAGCTTGGCGTAGAGCACGTCGTCCAGGTCCCAGGCCAGCAGGCGCCGCAGCAGGACTAGGGACTCGTCGAAGTACTCGGCTATCATGACGAGCGAAAAGACCTCCTCCACTTGGCGGATGAGGCCTGCCAAGTAGGCGTCGTCGTCGCGTGGGCTGCGCTCGTTGTCGCCGCCAAGGTCGTAGGCCAGTGTGTTGTGCGCGAACATGGCGAAGTGCTCACCTGCCCGGTAGTAGGCCTCAGGCGCGTGAAGGAAGGCCTCGAGTGACGCGTTAGGCACTCGCCGGAAGGCCGGGCAGTACTGGTTGTAGTAGCTGAAGAGCGACTCAAACATGGCAGCCGGCTCGCGCAGGATGGTGATGTAGATCGTGCCGGGTGGCATGAGGCGCTCGAGCTCAGCGCGGTCGAAGCGCAGGTGGCTGGCCAACACGTGCGGTGGCCGCGTGGCCGGGTGCACGAAGTGCGCCGAAAAGTTGCGTGGGTAGCAGAACTGGTGCTCGCAGCTCGGGTGCGGCAGGGCCACTGTTAGGTTGTGGCGCTCGGCGAAGCGGAACAGGATATTCTGCACTGTCGTGCCCGCTGTCTTATGTGTCTTCAGGAAGGCCACTGTCATGTGCTTGGGGCGTGGTGGCGACTCCCGCAGAGGAGGGCAGCTCAGGGGGAACAGCTTGGGGTACCTGCAGGATCCAGGGAGTGTGCCAGAGGAGCGTGAGAGGGTGCAACTTGACCCTCACCCCTCCCCAAGAATGTTGGAATGTGTCACCCTTGGAACAGTAGAGGGGTGGTGGAGCCTCTAACATGAGCCCTTTAATCACCACTAGCCTCCTGATAGCTACATTCTTGTGTATTCCCTTCCCCTTGAGTGTGGCAGTACTTAATGCCACACCTGAGAAATAGGACGGAAATGATGGGATGTCACCTCTGAGATTATATCAGAAAAAGGCTTCCACCTTGGTATTTTTCCACTTTCCCCAGGATAATTCACATTGGGAGAAGTAAGTTGCCATATTGTGGGTGGCCCTATGTGGGACATACCACATGAGACCAGCCCACAGTTAACCAAGGGCCAGGTCCATTAACATGCTGGGAGAACTGAAGACTGCCAGATCACGTGAGTGAACTTGGAAGGGAAACCCTTCCAATCAAGACTTGAATGAGACTGCAACCCTGACAAGCATCTTGTTTGCAAATCCATGAAAGACCTTGAACCAGAGCTACCTAGCAAACTACTCTTAGATTCCTGACCCACAGAAACAGAGAAAATAAATACTTCTTGTTTCCAGCTGCTAAAGTTTTAAGATCATTTATTTATGGAGAAATAGATAAGGGACCAAGGTCCTTGGAGATCCTTGAGGATTCTCACTTTACAGATGTGGAAACTGAAGATCAAAGGAGAGCCAGGCATGGTGGTGAATTCCTGTTATATCCTAGATACTCAGGAGGCTGAAGCAGGAGAATTCCAAGTTTGAGGCCAGGCCGAGCAACTTAATGAGACCTTCTCACAAAATAAAAATGACTGGTGCCAGGTGTGGTATACGCCTGTGAGCCCAGAACTTGGGAGGCTGAGGTAGGAGGATTGCTGTGAGTTCAAGGCCAGCCTGGACTACATAGCATGACCCTGTCTCAAAAACCAAAAAAATAAATAAATAAAAGAAGAAGAAGAAGAAAAAGGACTGGGGCTGTAACTCTAGTGGTGCAACCCTGGGTTTGATCCCCAACCCCCCCCCCACACACAAAGACCAGAGGGGAATGGAGACAACTGAGTCATCAAATCCTCAATTCTTTGTCTTCTTTCTGATTTTTTTCACATTAATTGGTTCTTCACATTTCAGGAGGCTGCACTAAGCTTTGCAGCAAAACACTTTATGAAGCTTCTGTTAAGGTGTCTGGAGCCTCACTCATTTATTCAACAAACTTTTTTTGTACTGGGGATTGAACTCAGGACCTTGCGCTTTCGAGGCAGGTATGGTGCCACTGAGCTAAATCCCTGGCCTCAACAAACATTTTTTGAGCATCTACCACGTGTCAGGCACTGTTCAAAACTCAAGAAATACAATAGTATACAAAACAGATAATCTAGCCCTCATGAAGTTTTTATTTGTGTTCCTCCTTCCTAAAACAAGTGTTTGGGATTACTACTGACTTGTAAGGTCTCTGCAGGCTTTGGTTCACTCTCCTGTTTCTTCTCTCCCTAAGCATCATGTAATAAGGGCAACTTTAAGCAGCTTTGAGAATATAATTGAGATTTCCTTTCTGTGGGTGGTTTGGGCTGAGGATGTCTGCACAATCACTTATAAAACTAGCATGTCATTTATAAAAGGACATTAGTCCCTTTCACACCATTCTCAGGAGCTGGGGTGGTGCCACATGCCTGTAATCCCAACACTCAGGAGGACTGCCATGATTTCAAACCCAGCCTGGGCTACATAGTTCAAGGCCAGCCTGAACTGCATAGCAAGACCCCTCCCAAAACAAAACAAAAACAAAAAATGGCAGGCAAAAACAAGCACCATTCTCGAGGGGGAAGACCATGTAGAAAATGGAGAAGTTGAGGTCCTGAGAGGTGCAGTGACTTGGGCTCACAGAGTCAGGAGCTGCGGCCACGTTCACATGGTACCCTGTATCAGGGTGACTAGCAGGTCACACAAATCATTCTCATTTTGTAGATGAAGAATCTAGGGCTCAGAGAAGTGGGCATTATACAACACATGAAGTAATGAGAAGTTGTTTGCAGTCCACTGGGGAGGTGCTTAGCCACAATGCTGTGAATAGGATTCAGGCTAGATTTGAATCCCAGCTAACTCTCGGACTTAGAGCAAGTCAGTCCTTTCAGTGAAGACCAGTACCTATTTGTGTTGCTCAAGGACACATATAGAAAGTACTTTCAGGATAAAGGGAAGGAACAAAGCCCAGTAGAGCTTCTCCTGCAGGTGGAAGAATGGGAAGGGGACCAGCCAGTTCTGTTGCTAACCCAAGGCAGCTCTGGGCAAACATATTTCCTTTCCCTGGGCCCTGCCCCTCCATGTGGCCCTGACCACTTACCAGCTGAGCTGTGCCCCCTGGTGGATGAGGAGGCTTACGGTGCTGCACCCCAGCACCAATAGCAGTATCTTCCTGCGGCTCATCATCTTGGTAGCCTGCTGGAGGTGCTGGAGAATGGGTGGCATGGTGAAGCGCCACCCCCAGACCACCCTGGGCCTTGCTATCCAGGACTCCCTTTACCAGTACTCATGGGGGCTCCTGGGGCTCTGGTAGCAGGGCCAGGGTTCCTGAGAAGCCTGGCAAGAGAAGGAGGCAGACAGGTTTGCAGGAGGCAGAGGAGATGGGCTCCAGGCCCTAGCAGGACTGCTGCAAAGGAGAACTTACAGTGAGTGGGGTGAGTAGAGAGACAAGAGCAGATCAGATTCATACCTCCTGTTACCAAGGCCCTATCTTCTCACTGTTCCAGATAGGCTAGTCTTGGGTGGAATTACAGGGCCTGGGGTGTGGCCAGGCCTTCAGACTGCAGCCACTCTGTCCCTTGAGCCTGTCTCTGCCTTTTCTGCTTGTCCTTAACTAGTCTTTGTCTCATGGCCATTTGTATCTGTTCCCATAGCAGGCTGGCCTTAGCACTTGCATGTGGCTTACAGTACAGAAGTCTCAGTTCAAGGTTTCCCCTCCTTCCAGACTTGCCTGATTGCTTCAGCCAAGGGGTGGCCTTGATTCCCCAAAGACTGAGCTCCTCAGAAACATGGGCCGGACTTTCATTTCCTTGAGTCTCGGATCAGTTCTGCAGGCTTACTGTATGTTCCATATTATTACATACTAAACCCATTTAATACTCATTACCACTCTAATAAAGGTAGTATTCCCATTTAATAGATGAGGAAAATGAGGTTCTAAGAGGTGATGTCACTTGTCTGTGGTCACACAGCTGGTGACAGCTGAACTGCACCGCAGACCTATTCTTTCAGGCCTCAAAGTTCATGCCATTGGATATACTGTTTTCATAGAAGACTGATTTCCCCACCATTGTCCTGATTCTGGCAATCCTGCATGCATCTCAACGCTGAGCATTCCTGGATGGCCTCCTGCCTATAGGGCTTAGGACTCATAAATCCAGGAGGAAAGAAGGACTTGAAATTCTGGACTCCTATCTGGAACCTGAAACATAGACAGCCCCATCAGCTGACTGGTGGAGGTGATTATCCAAGGCACGACGGCAGCCTGGAAGGGTCAGGGTAGGAGCGTGGGGAATACAGAGGTGGCTCTTGCTTGTTGCTCTGCTAAGAATCTCTAGCAAGAAGTGAGCCTCCATCCCAGGTGAGCGGCAGGAGCGAGAGGTGGGAGAAGAGCCTGGTTTCTGGCCAGTCTCCCCTTCCCGAATGGATGTCTTGGCTCAAGGGCAGCCCAAACCTTTGGCAGCCTGGGTAGAAAGTCATTTTCAGCAGTCATGCCTGTCCCTAGGCTATAGTTGGTCTCTGTTTTGCCCATGGGCATGTGTCCAGATTCAGGTTCAGCTTCAGCCCTTACACACACCTCCTCTCCAAAGGTGAGGGGGCCTGGAACCTAGTTGGCATGTGTATGTGAAACTAGAACATCTGGGTCCCAGGAGGGGTGAGGTAATGTGAAAACCCTCTGATCACTACCTACTCTTGGCTTCCAATCTCTCTTTATCCTCCACCCCCCATTAATCCTGGATTACATTTAAACCTGTTTAGGCAAAAAGATGTCCTGGTTATGCTTCTCCTTCTCTCCAGGCCCCTCATCTGGTTTTCTACCAGCCTGCAGACTGACTAATCTTCCTGGAGCCAAGGGGGTAAAGAGTCCAGCCACAGAGGACAACCAAGGGCACAATAGAGGCAGCATTGTGGCCCTGCCTGAATTTTCCAAGATTGCTGGGGCAGAGAAAGGTTGGCTTAGCCTGGGTAGAACAGCCAGCAAGAGGAAGTCAGAGGGCCTGGGGATTTAGCTCAGTGGCACCATGCCTGCCTGGTAAGCGCAAAGTCCTGAATTCAATCCCTGGTCTCCCCCCGCCCCCAAAAGGAAGTCAGAGCTCTTGGCCCTTCCATGATGAACTCTTTCTCTTTGTCATACATCCTCCCTAGAGGATTTGGTGACCAGGTGGGAGTTTTCCAAGGGGCAAAATGAAGAGCAAATTTATTTCCACCTTTGCTAAACTTGTTGAAACTGCCCTATTTCTCAGAAGAAATAGAGTCGGCTGAGAGGAGGTCAAGACTATGGGAAACTACAGCAGGCCTTTCCTTGGCCATAGAGAGAAGGTGATGGGGTGCCTGATGTCACCTCCAGCCCAGCTTGATGCCTGCCAGGGGATAGGTATCATCAGTGTAGGAATTCTCTGCACACCCAGTCCTCAGGGTCTGTTTGGCCTCTCTCAGTGAAGGTTGCTTATCACCTCCGGATATAGCTTGGTCCATTACTGAGCAGCCTCCACAGTTACAGAGTTCTTCTTGGGACAGTGGGATCACCCTGGTCCTGTACGTGCCCCATCCTCTTCTGTGCTGGGTGGTTCCTACTGTTTTCCCAGAGCACACAGCACATTTTTCTCCATGACAGACCTTCAGGTATTTGAAAGCAGGAACTCTGGCTCCTCTGGATGGGCATTCAGCCAGGCAAAACATTCCAGGTCCAGAGAGAGGGTTCCACTTGGACACTGGAGAAGACCTGGCTACCTCAGCCAGGTCAATCCAAGATGCCCCTTTTGGAGATGAACTTAGGGCAGGGGAGACAGGAGGGGCCATCTGGGCCAGGTTTTCCTCTGGTCTTGAGGCTGATGCAGGTGGGTGGCAATGCTGTTTGGCCAGGCTTTAGAGCAGTGGTCCTGGCTTTTGCCTGCAAGAGTCTTCAGACTACTCCCCAGTGTCTTCTCCATAGAGAGAGAGAAAGAGGTTCCCTCTGTCATCCCAGGCAGGTCAGGGTGCCAACCTCATCAGAATATCAGAGCTAATTTTAGTCAAAACAATCTACCTCAGGCTGCTGCCCAGTTTTGCAAATTGCTTTCTTTTCTCCAGGGAACCAAAGAAGAAATGGTATAAATGCCCAGAGCTTTGAATGTCCTCCACCTCCAACCTGGTGAGCCCCTCACTGTTCCCTTTGAGCTCCATGGCTGACACCAGTACACTAAAAGGAGCAGGTGCCCTGGCTTGGACCACTGGGACTGACCTCCTGATGACCTGGAAACTCCATCCTGACCTGGGGGATGGCACAGATCATGGGGGAGAGAAACTGACCCAGGGCCCCAGAGAAAAAGCAGCAAGGGTAGAGGGGGTAACACATTAGTGGCCCAGGAGATCGAATATCTTTCCACCTCCCTCTTTTCCTCCTCCCCACCCAAGCCTGCACCACGTCCCCCAGCCTCCTCTCCCTGTCATCCACCCCCACTTCACAGCTGGCTCTGAATTCCCTTCATTCTCCTTTCTCCATCACTACCATCCCCACCTTATCCCCCATTCCCTCAATTTCACTCCAGCCTCATCCAGGGATTCCGGCACCAGTATCTGGTCACCACAGGAGATAGGCCAGAATCACCCTCTTACTCGGTTCTGTCCCTCTCCCCAGAGGTAGCAGAGAGCCCCTTCCTTACGGTCTCCAGGAATCAGGTCCCCACAGTACTCTTCCTTCCCGCCTCCTCCTTGTTCCCTATCCCCGTGCGGTCCACCCCCCTTTCCCCCCAGCCACAGAGTGGCCACTGCAGTACTCACGCCTCACGCGCGGGCTCAGCCTCTGACCCCGGTAAGGGGTGACTCCCCGCTCCCTCTGGCCCCTTGTTCCGAAATCCGCAAGGGTCTGAGGGCGCTGGGGCCCAGAGCACAGAGTGCTGGGTCGATCGCCTAGCTGCGCTTGGATGGGATCAGGTGGCGTCGGCGTCCGCTCGCTCAGCTCCTTTCGGCTCTGCCCGCCGCCTGCCCCCATCTCACACCGGAGGCGGGGCGGGGGCGGGGGCAGGGGCCGGCTGCGCAGGGGAGGGGGAGAGGAGGATTGGGAAGGGAGGGTGGGTGCCCCCCCCCCCGGCTTTTCTGGCTTTTGGACTGTCTGTGAACACTCTCTGGGTGGCATCTTTAGATGCGAGAATCTTCCTCCAGCAACGTGCAGAGCTGAGTACCAGTGTGGCCAGCTCCCTTCTTTCACTCACCAGAAGAAAACAGTCCGGAAAGGTGCCTGTATACTCTGGCATTACTGAGCATTCTTGGGCCGCACTGGTCATCCTTGGGCTGGTGGAGCCTTTTCCAGGATGGGTTAGAGATGCAGCTATACTCAGAGGCACCCACATGCTTACTTCCTCTTTTCCTCCCCTTCTCTTTCCACCTCTACCAGAAAAGGCTCCAACTGTGTCCATTCCATGTGCCCTTGCCACCCCTTCCTTTCCAACCTGTCCTCCTGCTGCTCACTCACTCTGCTCACTCCTGACCAGAGCTTCCTTTACACTGCAGCCTCTACCTAGGTATCTTGCACCAGTTCAATTCTGGTTCTGTTCTTAGGAACCAGAGTTGAGAGGCAGCTCCCTGAGCTCTGTTGCTTTCAGCTGTACACCTGAAGGTTCTGTGTAGACTCCTTTGTCCTTAACTCTTAACCTTGGAAGCTGGGCAGCAGCACCTCTCAAAGCCATGCCAGACACCAGGAGCGCCACCTCTGGTCTTGTGACTGGCAGGGATCCCTACTTCCCCTTTGCTCTGGGCCAGGTAAGGCAAGGATCCTGCTGGACAAAAAGGGTCTGGGTATTCCTTTCTAGGCCCCCACAAACAGTAAGCAGGTATCATGTAAGGATCCTTGTTAAGGAAGAGACAGGAGTGGGAAAGTGCCCCAGTTTTGCCCCTTGGGCATGTCAGCTTCTCTTTGGCCTTCAATCTTCCCCTCTGCACAAATTGGTGGTGGAGGTGGTATGTGTGTGTGAGGAATACCTTGCCTACATCCCAGAATTACTATGATAAAATGAGGCCCCAATTGGTGTGTCCCTTTCTGGCCCTAGCTACATTAACTTCTCACCCATGAGCTCTTTGTTTATTCTGCCTTAGAGGAACCCCCACCCCCACCCCAGCCTCAGCACAATCTGGCTGTGTGGGGCCTCTAGCCTCAGATGACCTGCCCTGGGCTCTCCAGTTACCAGGAGCAGAAAGAGCCTGCTTTTGGGTTAGAAATAGTTCTGCCTGAGTGGGCTGACAAGCAGAAGGAAAAGATACCACTGTTCTTTCTCCTGTGCCTGTCATTTCTGGCTTTGGCTTCCTCTCTGGGAGTGGGAGGAGGAGAAGCCTAGGGGTAGTGATGGTGATGGCAGAGGGAAAGGTCAAGGTTTGGGTAGAATTAAAGAGAAATCAGGGATAGGATGGCAGCTAACCTGTCCTGCCCCAGTCCTTTCCTCTGTCTCTCAGACCTTCTCCTCCCTGCATAAGATGCCCCATTCTTGTTTCCCTGCTCCCAGGTATGTTTCCATTGGAGATAGCTGGTGAAATGGGACTGGCTAGAGAAAAGATCTGAAGGGTACATGGACAGAAATTGAGAAAATCTCACTTGTTTCTCCCTTCTTTACTTCACACAGACACAAACTCAAACAGGCTGTCCTTGAGATGGCAGAGCTAGTGGCAGATGTAGAGAGAGAAACGAGATTGGTGAGGCAGGACAGGGAGAAGTGGAAGCTGGGCAGGAAAAGTTCACCTGTGAATCCCCACCTCTGGCCCCAAGGCAGGTCCTGAGTTTATTTTCTTTCTTTTTTTAAAATTTGTTTTTAGTCAGAATCTCACTATGTAGTTCAGGCCGGCCTTGAACTCACTTTGTAGCCCAGGGTGGCCTCAAACTTGCAGCGATCCTGCTGCCTCAGTCTCCCAAGTGCTGGGATTACAGTTGTGCACCACCACACCTGGCCTGAGTTTATTTTCAAGACTAAAAAAAGATACAAAATCTATTCCCCTCCTCCATCATTTATTAGTCGCCTCTTGAACACCAGGTACTCGCTAGACAGAAACAGATCAAACCCCTCCTCAGGTTTTTTTGGAAGGGGGGGGGCTGGGCATGGAGGAAGTTGGGGGAATAAGGTGGAGAGAAAAGGCAAGAAAGATTTAAAAAGGAATGGTGGAAAGGAAAGCTCCAAGAAAGTAAAAGAAAGCAGAAGAAGTCTTGATGGAGAAGACATCTGAGCCAATTTGGAAGGTGGAAAAAGGGGGCTTTAGTGTCGCCCTTCCCCCAGGTCGGCAGCTGGAGCTCGGCCCGGGCGGGCCCGTTCCTCTCACAGCTCCGATCGCCTTTCAGTCCATTCATCTATGCCTGGGCCGGGGGTGGGCGGGCGGACAATCAGACACTGTTTTATCGCAGGCGTCGGCTCCAATCTCCCGCTTGGTCGCGGGGGAATGAGTCTCTCAGGACTTCCTGGGGAATGAGTCTCTCAGGACTTCCTGGGGACTTGCAACGGGGCCTCTGACGCCTGGGCAGGTGAGACACAGAAACTGTCCCCTCGGGGCAGGGTCAGCTCTCCCCGCGGCCCTGCTGCCGGCGTTTCGGATGCTATAGCCGGGTTCGGTCTTCCAGACTTTGGACCTGAGAGCCCGCGACCCGCGTACTACAACTCCCAGCAGGCTTTACAACTAGGCTGCCCACGGCGCGTCTGTGGCGAATCACACCACCCGGCGTGCGGTGCTACCGGAAGTTCTGGGAAGTAGACCCGGGGTCTGGCCCGAGCTTCCGGGTCGGTCGTGCGCCTTCCTTAGACCAAGATGGCGGCCGAGCATTCCGAGCCTCCCAAAGGAGAATTGCAGCTGCCTCCGCCGCCACCTCCAGGCCACTATGGCGCCTGGGCTGCCCAGGAACTTCAGGCCAAGTTGGCAGAAATTGGAGCTCCGATCCAGGGTGAGGAGCATGGGAGGTCAGGAGAAAACTGCGTGGTCTAGCAGTGAAGCGAAGCCTGGTTACCCGGGAGACCCGGGAGCAGGAGGCGGAGACAAGCCGCCAGGGTCTGGCCTGGTTTGGCTGGCCTGGTCCACTGACCCTCTGCTTTACCCCATAGGGAGTCGTGAGGAGCTGGTGGAGCGCCTGCAGACTTACACCCGCCAGGTAAGTGTTGGTGGCGGTACTTCTACATAGGCCGAGCTTCTCCTGGAGGCCTTCAAGACAGTTCACCGATCCGTCTTTATTTTTTATGTACTTAGGCACAGAGAGCAGAACTCTTGGTCTTTTCGCCTCTTCTTGCCTTTGTCTGCTTTGTTGTAATCTGCTTCTATCCATATTGCTTCTGTACCCGGCCCAAACCCAGGCTGACAGCTGCTTGGAAAATGTTGTTCAATGAATGGGAGAGAACTACCTTTAGTGGAACAACTCTTCTTGGACTGACCTAGAGCACTGTTTTCTTTTTCTGCAGACTGGCATTGTGCTCAGTCGGCCGGTTTTGAGAGGGGAGGATGGGGACAAAGCCGCTCCCCCTCCCATGTCTGCACAGGTAAGGAAATTGCTTCACTTTATAGACTCGTTCATGCACCAGGCAGACCCTTATTTTACATGCATTGTACTGAGGGTGCAGCTAGCAGATTGGATAGGGAAGTCCTGCGATAACTTCTTTTTGTTGACACTTAACTCCTTTGATGTGTGCACCTCTAAATTTTCTATCATTTAAGATTAAACTTTGTTACCTGGAAACCTAACTTAATTCTCGCCCAGCTGGAAATAATTACATTCTTTGCTCCCTCAGCCATAGCTCCCATGTTATTTAGAGACATTGAGGGCTAACTCATTTGATGTTGTACTCCCTGCGTTTACTAAGTCTTGGGGTTTGCAGTGGCCTGGCACAGTAGTTCCTATTTATTTAAGTCTTTTCGATTTTCATGTCCCTTCTGGTCTAGAATTTGTTACTTTTTCTATAAAGATGTGGTTCTGACCTGGAATTTATTGCTATTTGACTGTGGAGTGAGGAGTCCCTAGATGGTTTTTAGAGGTGTCCCTGAGCCTCCTGAAGTGGAATGAAAAAAATCTGTGTTTATGATACTTTTCTGGGAAGAGTGTCAATACCTTACTTTGGTTGTTGCTCCAAAGTTAGCTCGGTATTGTTGTTGAGCATTCTCTTTTGGAATCATGTATAATTTGACTTTGAATCTCAGCACCTGGTTCATGGTAGAGCCCCTGCAAATGTTTGAAGCTTGAATAGGTAAATGTTTCTTAGCTTATGGTTGTATTTTCTCTACAGCTTTCTGGGATTCCCATGCCGCCGCCACCCATGGGACTCCCTCCTCTGCAGCCTCCTCCACCGCCCCCACCACCTCCACCAGGCCTTGGCCTGGGCTTTCCTATGGCTCACCCACCAAATTTGGGGCCCCCGCCTCCTCTTCGTGTGGGTGAGCCTGTGGCACTGTCCGAAGAGGAGCGGCTGAAGCTGGCGCAGCAGCAGGCAGCATTGCTGATGCAACAAGAAGAACGTGCCAAGCAGGTAGGCAGGTGGATGCCTGCACCTGAGCCTCATTAGGTCCCTGAAGGGGGAGTGGAGCCTCAGAAAGCTGGATGAACCTGGGGCCACATTTGGGAAGATCTGGACCAAAGACTAGAGCATAGGTCTTAGGCTGGAATAGGACCCCAGGTAGCAAGAGTTGTGGCTGATTGGCCTGGGGGATATTGGTGCTGGTATGAGCTTGTTTTCTCTTTTAAGCAGGGAGATCATTCATTGAAGGAACATGAGCTCTTGGAGCAGCAGAAGCGGGTAATACCCCTCCCCCTAACCTTTGACCTCATGGTCCAGTCCAAAGACTGTCACTTATGTAGTGCTTAGTGTCCAAACCAAGATACATCATTCACGTTTTCTTTGGAGGCTACCTCATTCCCAACTAAGTTCCAGTATCTTCCAAAGGATTCTATTTTACCTATTGTCCAGGTGTTGGCAAGCTACAGCCTGTGACCTTCTTTTGTATAGTCTGAGTGAGAAATGATTTGTATATTTTCAAAGGGCTGTTTAAGAAGAAAAAAAAAAAATCAAAAATAAGTAACAGGGTCCATATAATAGCACATAAAGCCTAAATATTTACTTTTTGGTCCATTACAGAAAAAGTGCCTTGGAGAGAATGGCGGGCTAATTTAGTCATTTAAAGATAATTCTGCCCCAGAATGCTTAGTATCAGTTGTTACCCAATGGGTTACTCAGAAGTATTAGAAAATAAGGAATAAAATCATAAGATTTGGATGTAAGTGTGAAGTACTGGCTTTGCCAGATTTTGGCAAATGTTAACGCATAACTATAAGAAAAGAATTCATAGTTCTAAATTACTTAATGGCCGGGTGTCATGGCACAGGCCTGTAATCCTAGTGCTTGGGAGGCTGAGACAGAAGGATGGCCACAAGTTGGAGGCCAGCCTGGGCTACATAGTGAGTTTAGGAGCAGCCTGAACTACATAGCAAGACCCTGTCTCAAAAAAAAAAACCAAACTAATGTCTTGGGAAAGAAAATTCTCATTGAAAAACTAGAAGACAGTGTTTAGCTAAATAGTAAGCTCTCTTCTAAAAACTAGAAATTTCCTGGGGTTTTTCCTTGGTGTTATTTCCAGGGATTTTCTGTTGTGATGACAGAGCTTCTCTAATTTTGATCATAGCCTGGAAGTGTGGGGATAGAAGGGGTATCAGAACCCCTGTGGTTCCTGATTGTTCTCCTGGGGTCTATTACGCAGCTGAAAGGATGGACTTGCCAGGGGCTGCCCTGCCAAACACATTTTCAAGCTGTGTCTTCACTCTTTCCCTCCTGCAGGCTGCTGTGTTACTGGAGCAGGAACGGCAGCAGGAGATTGCCAAGATGGGCACCCCAGTCCCTCGACCCCCACAAGACATGGGTCAGATTGGTGTTCGCACCCCTCTGGGCCCTCGAGGTAAAACCCTGGAGTGGAAGGGAAGAATAAGGAAGGCAATTTAAATGTTTTAAAAGCCATTTTTTCCTCCTGGTGCTAGTGAACCCAGGGCCTTTTGCAGGCTAAGTTTGCGCTCTCCCACTAAGCTTCACCTCAAGCCCCTGAAGGACTTTTGAGGTGCAGTGGGCCCTTTTTATCTGCTGGTTTTGGATGTGAGCATTCAACTGTGGATTTAAAATATGAAAATTTTTGCATCTAGCAGGTGTGGTGGTGCATGCTGGTTCCCAGCACCTGGGAAGCTGAGACAAGAGAGTTGCCATGAGTTCAAGGCCAGCCTGCTCTGTCTCAAAAAACCAAAAAAAAGAAAAAAAAATTACATCTGTGCTGAACTGAACAAGCTTTGTTTCTTCTTGTGATTCCCTAAACAGTAAAAATGACTATTTGTGTAGCATTTACATTGCATTGGGTGTTGAAAGTAACCTAGAAATGATGTAAAGTGTATGGAAGGATATGGGTGGGTTTTAGGCAAATAGGCCATTTGATAGAAGAAATTTGAACATTCTGCTATTTTGGTATTCATGTGGGGTTCTGAGACAGAGTCCCTATGGATACAAGGGGCAACTGGATATATCGTATTTAAAAAGTACAGATGTAGGAGATGGACAGTGAATTTTCTTAAACTGACACTCATAGAGCCAGCACCTGGACCAAAAACCAAGACATTCTCAGCACCTCAAAAGCACTCTTGCCCTGAAGGGTAAACATAACCATCACTCTGATTTTTAGCAAAGAGAGTATTTTTTTTAAAGGAGTGTTTTGTTTCTTGACATTGGACTTCTTTTTTTCCCTTTTGCAGTAGCAGCTCCTGTAGGTCCAGTGGGCCCCACTCCCACTGTTCTGCCCATGGGGGCTCCTGTTCCCCGGCCTCGTGGTCCCCCACCACCCCCCGGAGATGAGAACAGAGAGGTGAGACTGATGATTTCTTCCTAGGAATAGAAGAGTGGAGGATTTAGATTCTTGTATGTGGGGAGTGGCATACTTAATTAAAATGTTTAGATTTGGGAGATTTTTTTTTTTGGTACTGGGGATTGAACTTGGGTCCTTGCCCTTGCACAGCAGCCAACAAAACCACTAAGCTAAATCCCCGGCCCCTAGATTTGGCAGATTTGAGGCGGAGTTCTGGGGTTCCCTCTGAGGGATGCCACACATTGTTGAGTCTAGTTGGTGCTACTTGGTGTCTGCTGCTTAACAGCCTTTCTAGTAGAAGAGGGGAGGAAGTCAGAGGAGAAAAGGTGTTATGTCAGCCATTCTGACTCAGTTGTGTCTGGCAGATGGATGATCCTTCTGTGGGCCCCAAGATCCCCCAGGCTTTAGAGAAGATCTTGCAGCTGAAGGAGAGCCGCCAGGAAGAGATGAACTCGCAGCAGGGTGAGTGTTGGTGTGTCCCGAAGCTGCAGCCCCTGAAGCTGAAGAGGCAAGGCTGCATCCTCCTGCTCCTCCTCCCCCTTCTCCTCTTATTCCTCTTCCCATCTCTTCCCCGAGGAGGATCTAGAGAGTAGTTACTGTGAAATACTCTGAGGAGACTTGACTTCTACCTTCTTCCCTGACAGAGGAAGAGGAAATGGAAACAGACACTCGATCGTCCCTGGGCCAGTCAGCATCAGAGACTGAAGAGGACACAGTGTCCATATCCAAAAAGGAGGTATGATGAAGCTGGTCTGGAAGGATTGTTGGCCTGGGCACTAAAGTGACTGATTTGAAGTGTTCAGTGGAGAGTATCTGCTGTTGTGGCAATTTGTGTACTGAGCATCTTGCACATGTTTTTTATTTAATTGCAAAAAACTTCTTCAAGTTCTGAGTACTGTACATGTCTGTGTTTTACAGCTGGAAAAACTGAGGTTCTGAGAGGTGCAGTAACTTAGCCAAAAGTACATATCTTGAGAGAGGCAGAACTTTGGAGTCTGTCTCCAAGGCTTATTTGTGAAATTGCTTCTTTGGAAAGGACTGAGCTTTGAACTATTGTTAGGATGTAGGGGCAGGCTTGGTGTTTATATTCTCTGACCCAGTCAATTTTCCTTGTTTTCACAGAAAAACCGCAAGCGTCGTAACCGAAAGAAGAAGAAAAAGACCCAGCGGGTTCGGGTGGCTTCCTTGGAGAGCTCTGGAGACCGAGAGAAAGACTTGGCCCGGTCCCGAGGTTCTGAGTCCCCTGCTGCTGATGTGGAGATTGAATATGTGACTGAAGAACCTGAAATCTATGAGCCCAACTTCATCTTCTTCAAGAGGATTTTTGAGGCTTTCAAGGTAGAAGTCGCAGCACACTCTGAGGGGGCCATGCTCAACAGGAGAGTGGCAGGCTGGCTGAGGGATAGGGATGAGGAGGTTTTGAGGGCTGGGGTTCCCATGTGGTCTGCTTCCTCAGCTCACAGATGATGTGAAGAAGGAGAAAGAGAAGGAGCCAGAGAAACTTGACAAAACAGAGAACTCTGCAGCCCCCAAGAAGAAGGGGTTTGAAGAGGAACACAAGGACAGTGATGACGACAGCAGTGATGATGAGCAGGTCAGGGTCATCTCTCTCTTTTTTGGTACCAGGATTTGAACTCAGAACCTTGCCCTTGCCAGGCAGGCACTGCGCTGCTGAGCTACATCCCTGGCCCAGGTCAAGGTCATCTCTTGCTGGTGGGAAACTAGGATGTTGGGTACAGGTAGCTGAGATGGCTCCCTTGAGGGACTGCAGTGACTTCTTGCAAGACTGTCATGGCTTAAGTTTTAGGGTGCCTGGGCAGTTTGATGACCACCTAGGAGGCCTGCTCCAAAGAGGTGACCATTCTGTCCTAGGAAAAGAAGCCAGAAGCTCCCAAGCTGTCCAAGAAGAAGTTGCGCCGAATGAATCGGTTCACTGTGGCTGAACTCAAGCAGGTGAGACCCAAGATGACCCAGCAGGCTCTGGAGCCTGGCTAGAGACCACTGGAGGAGTCTTTAGCTCCCTCATGGGGTTTTCTGGAGGTTTTTCAGGCTTTCAAGGAGGTGTGGCTGACTTGGAGAGAGGTCCTTTGTGGAAAAAGGAAGAAGGTTTCAGACCTGATCAGTGGGGCTTCCTAGAGACATGTTGCTACGTATTTTCCAGCTGGTGGCTCGGCCTGATGTTGTGGAGATGCATGATGTGACAGCGCAGGACCCTAAGCTCTTGGTTCATCTCAAGGCCACCCGGAACTCTGTTCCTGTGCCACGACACTGGTGTTTTAAGCGCAAATACCTGCAAGGCAAACGGGGCATTGAGAAGCCCCCCTTTGAGCTACCAGATTTCATTAAACGCACAGGCATCCAGGAGATGCGTGAAGCCCTCCAGGAAAAGGTGAGGCCTGGCTGGGCACAGACCTCCTCTTGTCCTTTGTGGCAACCTGCTTCAGAACTGGAGTTGGGTTCCCCAAACCCACCTACTTGTTACTAGTCTGGTTATTCTTTCTGCAGTTTAGAAGTCAGCACCTTGTAGGACATCTTAGGGCAGGGAAAGGACACAGGGAACTTAGGCGGAAGGCAGACCTCGAGTCTGGTTCCCAGTATTTCCTTGTCCCATGCCAAGGTCTCTGTTCTGTCTCCCTCCCCACTCCCCTCACTCTACCAGCTCACCTAGTGACCTGTCAGTCACCTTGTAACTCCCTTCCCTTGTGCATTTTGTGGTTGGAGACTCTATGGTTGTGTAACTTCTTAAGTTTAAAGGTTTTAATTAAATACTTTGAATAAGTACTTGTGGCCTGTGGTGCCAGAATTTAGGAGGTGCAAAAGTACACACTGAAAACTCTGCCTTCCAGTTGGCCTCTTTTACCCAGTCTTTTCCAGAGGCAACTAATGAGATCTGGGTTTGATTAGATCAGGCCATCTGGAACTCTGTCCGTGCTGTGCGGCTGGCATTTTATTTAATTTTTATTTTTATTAGTACACCCACTGCTGTTTTAAGTGTACCAATGGGCACCCTTGACCAGAGGGTTTAAACAATAGTTATGGGATACAAAGCTAAAGCTGATTTCATACACTAAATCTATTGTGTTCAGCATGGGTTATATAACTTTTTTTTTGGTTCTGGGGATTGAACTCAGAGCCTTGAGCATACTAAGTACATGCTCTACCACTAAGCTACACCCTAACTCTCTTGGATTATATAATTTTGAGGGATTTGAACTGGAAGGATTTTGGTGATTTTGAAGAGTAAGATAAATGTTTCTTTTGATCTCCTTTGGGATTAGGGAATCAGAACCTCTACTAAGAGCTGAAGTTTATAAATACCTTTTTTCCCCCCTGTAGTGCTAGGGATCAAATCCTGGCCTTTACATATGCTAGGTTAACACTCTGTCATTGGGCTATACCTCCAGCCCAATGTTGGTAAATACCTTTTAAGTCTATCTAAATTCACAGGAAGAACAGAAGACCATGAAGTCTAAAATGCGGGAGAAAGTTCGGCCTAAGATGGGAAAGATTGACATTGATTACCAAAAACTTCATGACGCCTTCTTCAAGTGGCAGACCAAGCCAAAGCTGACCATTCACGGGGACCTGTACTATGAGGTTTGGAAAGGGAGCTGGGGAGGCAAGACTGAGTGATGGGGTCGTGACTTTGTAACCATTGGTTGGAAGGGGTTTCAAAGCTGATAGAGTGACTCCCAGCCCAAAAATTGCCCATTAACTTTCCTCAAATAAGATGGAGTGTGAATTTATTTATTTATTTATTTATTTTGGTACCAGGGATCGAACTCCGGACCTTGTGCTTGCCAGACAGGCTCTGTGCCACTGAGCTAAATCCCTGGGTCCTGGAGTGTGAAATTGTAAAATGAGGTTCTTTTTTGGAGGAGAGATGCAGACTGTCTTTGAAGCAGTATTAGTTTGTAGGGGCTGGTTTAGGGACTGAGGGGCCAAGTGACAGATGCTTTTCAAAAACATTTGATATTGAGAATGGGAAAAAAAGTTGTATTTTTTTCCGATCCTTGAAATTTTATTTTATTTTATTTTTTTGGTACGGGGGATCGAACTCAGGACCTTGCACTTGCAAGGCAGGCGGCGAAACCCCTGAGCTAAATCCCCTGCTCTGATCCTTGAAATATTAATCATATGACATGGACTGTTTGAGGTGGAAGGACTTTGGCGATCATCCTGTCCTATGCCCTCATTTCACAGAGGAGAAAGCAGGTCCAGAAGTTGACCCTGTTCTCACTGTGGCTTAGTGACAGCACTGAGAATCTGGCCTTTATTCCTTCCCTCACTCTAGTTGGCATCTGAGTGGGAGCCAGGCAACCCTCACGGGATTTTGTATCTGATAATGGATTAGGACTTCTCATCTCAGTTCTCATGTTCTTATGCCATTGAGCTCCCAGTGTGTGTGTGGTGTCCCCAATACAGCATGATGTCCTTTGTCCTCAGGGGAAAGAGTTTGAGACGAGACTGAAGGAGAAGAAGCCCGGAGACTTGTCTGATGAGCTGAGGATTTCCTTGGGGATGCCAGTGGGACCAGTGAGTGTTGATTAGCTGGCTGGGGAAGCAGGGCAAAGGGTGGAAATTGGGGCAGAAGGGAGAGACAGGATAGGGATAGGTGGGTGGTAGCCTATTCTCTTTTTCCTGCAGAATGCTCACAAGGTCCCTCCCCCATGGCTGATTGCTATGCAGCGATATGGACCACCCCCATCATACCCCAACCTGAAAATTCCTGGGCTCAACTCTCCTATCCCTGAGGTGAGTATTGTGCTTATTTTCATTTTTTGGCTGCCTCTGCTTTTTTTGTTTGTTTGTACTGGGTATCGAACTTGGGACCTTCCACTTGCAAGGCAGATGGCAGAACCAACAGCTAAATCCCTGGCCCTTTTCCCTGCTTTTTTTTTTTTTTTTTGTGGTGCTGTTGATTAAACAGAGTCTCAAGGATGCTAGGCAGGTGCTTTACAATAAACTACACCCCATCCGTAACTACCTCTGTTTGTTTGTTTGATTTTTTTGAGATAAGATCTCACTATATAGTTTAGGCCGGAGTTGAACTCACTATGTAGCCCAGGCTGGCCCCAAACTCACGGTGATCCTTCTGCCTCAGTCTCTTGAGTGTTGCGATTACAGGCGTGCACCACCATGCCTGGCTTTTTTTTTTTTTTTTGGACATACTGAGGATTGAACCCAAGGTCTTCATACTGAACTACCTTCCCAGCCCTTTTTATTTCGAGATAGGGTCTTGGTAAGTTCTGATTTTTAAGGTACTTGTTTTAGTTTCAGGCAGCACAGGCTCCACCTTGAAGGGTGAGATTATTAGCATACTTTCTACCTCCTCTCCCCCATCCTGTTTGCCTCCATAGTTTTGGTGCTTACTGTGTTTGCTTTCCAACATTTAATTCTATTTTGCAGTAGTAATTTCCAGAGTTCTCAGGTATGAGTCTTCACTTTGCAGCATGGCTTTTCTGGAGCACTTCAATGTTCCTCTGGAGCTTAGGAGTGGAACTCACTAGTGCTCCCTCTCCTGCAGAGCTGTTCCTTTGGCTACCATGCTGGTGGCTGGGGCAAACCGCCAGTAGATGAGACCGGAAAACCACTCTACGGGGATGTCTTTGGAACCAATGCTGCTGAATTTCAGGTATGGGTCATAATCTGGTGAGCTTGGTTTTACTTAATGAGGTAAGGTTAGATAGTTGTGCTGTACCTCCATTATCAGGGAGCTGGGATTCTGAAGTTTCAGTCTGAAAAAGGGCATGCATTTTCCTTTGGTGTAATGCAGCTTCCCACTGGAATATGACCTCTTTGTAGGTAGGATTATTTTGTCTGTTTACTCTTACATCTCTTCAGCTCACAGCAGCTTAGCAAATCATAGGTACTGAGTAACATTAGTAAACATTTCTTGAATGAATGAGTGATCTCTTTCAGACCAAGACTGAAGAAGAAGAGATAGATCGGACCCCTTGGGGGGAACTAGAGCCATCTGATGAAGAATCCTCCGAAGAGGAGGAAGAGGAAGAAAGTGATGAAGACAAACCAGATGAGACAGGCTTTATTACGCCAGCAGACAGGTGGGGAAATGGAGTCTGGTCTCTGAAGTCTTTGCTTGGGAGCCTTATTTTTACTCCAGAGCTTATTCTCTTCACAGTGGCCTCATCACTCCTGGAGGGTTCTCATCAGTGCCGGCTGGAATGGAGACCCCTGAACTCATTGAGTTGAGAAAGAAGAAGATAGAAGAGGCGATGGATGGGTAAGGGAACCAGGCAGGCAGTGTGGGGACTTTCACCTCCCTTTGGCCTCTGGGTTGGCTGGCTGACTCATGAAATGACCTCTGAGTCCATTCTGTTCTTTGTTCCTTTTTTCCTGTCTTTTGGATTAATTGAGCATTTTTCATGTGATTGTTTTACCTTGTTGGTTGGTTTAGTAACTGTCTGTTATTTTAGAGGTTGCTTTAGGGTTTATAGTATCCTTTACCTTCATGTGATACAGTACTCCGGATAGTATTAAGAGAGCCTTGATACTCTCCTGCCATCTTTTCCACTCTTTTTTTTCACTGTTACATCTGCAGTTTATTATGTTCTTTAAAAAAATGTTATCTCATTTTCAAAAAAAATATGGAATGCTTCACGAATTTGCGTGTCATCCTTGTGCAGGGGCCATGCTAATCTTCTCTATATCATTGCAATTTTAATATATGTGCTGCCAAAGCGAGCACATCTTTTCCACTCTTGTGGTAATTTTACTTTTACTTATGTTATAAATCCTACACTATGTAGTTATTAGGTAGTCAGTTATTTTTTAGAGAGATTTATATAATCATATATGAACCCATGTAGTTATCATTTTTAGTCTTTTTTCATTTCTTTTGTGTCTATCCATTTCTTTCTTTCTTTTTTTGGGGGGGTGGTTACCGGGGATAGAACTCGGGTCCTTGTGCTTGTGTGGCAGACGGCGAAACCACTGAGCTAAATCCCTGGCCCTCTATCCATTTCTTGTGGCATAATTTTCCTTCTGCCTTACGGGCTTTTAACATTTATGTGGGTCTGCTGGTTACAAATTCTTTCAGCTTTTGTAATCGTAAAAGGTTCTCTTATTTGACTTTGGTTTTGAAACAAGAATTCTTGTTGCATATTGATTCTAGGTTGACAGGGTGTTTTTCCCTTTCCGTACTTCTAAAATTGCTTCAGTGTCTTTTTTGCTTTGTTTCTCACAAGAAATCTGTTGTCATCTTTCCTTTGTTCTTTTGTATGTAATGTGTAATTTTTCTCTGGCTACTTCTGAGACTTTCTGTGTATCTCTGGTTCTGAACAATTTGAACATGATATTCCTTGGTGTGGTTTTCTTCATGTATCTTTGGTTGGGATTTGTAGAGCATTTTGGAACTGTGGGTTTATAGTTTTTATTTTAGAAAAAAAGTGGCCATTATTTCTCCAAACACCCCCTTCCCTTCCCGTCCCCCTTTTTCTATTCCCTTCTTCCTTTTCTATCATTATTGAGGATTGAACCCAGTGCCTTCGCACTGAATTACATCCCCAGCCCTTTTTCTATTTTTCATTTTGAGATAGTCTAAGTTGCCCAGGCTGAGTTTAAATTTGCAGTCCTGCCTTAGCTTCTCAGAGTTCTGGGATTACAGGTGTGCACCACATGCCCAGCTTCTCCTCTCTTCTATAAACTGCAGTTGAACATCTGTTGAGTCTCTTGAAGTTCTCACTAGAAATCTGCTCTCATGCTTACCTTTGTTCTTTTGTATGTAATATGTCATTTTCCTCTGGCCACTTTTGAGATGTAGTATGTTATTCTTTTGTATGTAATATATCATTTTCCTCTGGCTACTTTTGAGATTTTCTGTTTATCTCTGGTTCTGAACAATTAGAACATGATATTCATTGATCTCTTTGTGGGTTTTTTTGTTTTTGTTTTTTGAGACAGGGTCTCGCTATGTACTTCAGGCTGGCTTTGAACTCATATGTAGCCCAGGGTGGCCTTGAACTCTTGGCAGTACTCTTGCCTCAGTCTCCATGTGCTGGGATTACATGTGTGCACCACTGCTCCCGGCTTCTGTTCATTTTTAAGAAATTTCTCTTTTTTATTTCAGAAGTTTTTATTGCCAATTTTTTTTCATGTTTATTGTTATTTCCTTCTGCAATTTCTATTCTGACATTAATATATCCAAAGTAGTTTTCATCTCTGAAAGTTTGATTTGGGTCTTTTAAAAATGTATTCTGGCCGGGGATTTAGCTCAGTGGTTCCGGCACCTGCTTTGCAAGCACAAGGACCTGAGTTCGATCCCCAGTACCAAAAAAAAAAAAATGTATTCTGTTTCTCTTATCTTTTTGAACATGTAGAATGCAAATATAATAACATTTTAATGTTGGGCATGGTGGTGCACCCCTGTAATCCCAACACTTGGGAGGCTGAGGCAGGAGGATCACCACAAATTTGAGGCCAGCCTGGGCTACATAGTGAGACCTTATCACAAAAAACAAAAGCAATTATAGTAACATTTTAATGTAATTGTCTTTTTTGGGGAGGGGCAGAGGCTGCAACCCCAGGTACCCCAAAATTCCCCAAGGAATCTGGGTGCAGGTGCCACCTGTGTTATTTTTGCTTCCCCCCTCTGGAGGCCCTTTTTTCCCGTTTGGGCTTGACCCCATTGTCCTTTGCAGAAGTGAAACACCTCAGTTGTTCACTGTGTTGCCAGAGAAGAGAACAGCCACCGTTGGGGGAGCCATGATGGGATCAACCCACATTTATGACATGTCCACAGTAAGCACTTGGAGGATATGACTTTGGGGGACTGGAGAATGGGGTAGAGCTAAGGCTTCTGAGACTCTTTTGGAGGTGACAAGACCCTGATCTCTCTTTCAGGTTATGAGCCGGAAGGGTCCAGCCCCAGAGCTGCAAGGTGTGGAAGTGGCCCTGGCTCCTGAGGAGTTGGAGCTAGATCCAATGGCCATGACCCAGAAGTATGAGGAGCATGTGCGGGAGCAGCAGGCACAAGTGGAGAAGGAAGACTTCAGTGACATGGTGGCCGAGCATGCTGCCAAACAGAAGGTGGGAGCTCCCAGGGCTGGGGTTGAGCTGGGAACAGGGGCTGCCTTTTCCAGTGCAGTTGTGCCCTCTAGTGTTGAGAATGAAAGTGTAGTCAATGCCTGCAGCTGACGCACCAGAAAAGAACTTACCCAAGTCTGAGAGGAAGGTGGGAACAGAATTTAGACTCAGTGCTTTTCCATGACTTCTATGTTTATGCCAGGCTGCTCCCTTTGTTTTGGGGGTTAGAGTTTTTTAACTTGCTATAACCTGTTTTTCTCTCTTTCCTACAGCAAAAGAAACGGAAAGCTCAGCCCCAGGACAGCCGAGGGGGCAGCAAGAAATATAAGGAGTTCAAGTTTTAGGTCCCTCACACACAGCTGGCCTTCTTTTAAGCCCTTTATCTGGATGCCTGGGCTTCATACATGATTCCCCAAGAGTGAGCTCTTCTGCAGCTCTCAAGGGCTTGTCATTTCATGTTCTTATTTTAGACTTGTTTTGTAAATAAAGCTGCTTCCCAAGGAAAGAAATTGACTGTGTAACACTATGGTCCTCTCTCATCTCTTTTTATTCCTTTTTGCAATCTTGGAATAGCATCTTCTTACAACCACTGGGCTGCCCCAGTGACCCAGGCAGGTACTTGGATCAGATGTTACAGTTGAGACTTTGTGAAGCCAAAGCCAAAGGCGAAATTGTGAGTGACTTACTATCCCACCTCCCTTTTGTGTAGAAAGGCTCTGGGGAAGTACCTCAGGTCTGATTTGACCTTACTACTTTGTCCTTGGGGAGTAAAAATAGCCATCTTAGTGCCCTGGCTGGGCCGGAGAAGCAACAGTGGGGTTAGGAAGTAGGCCAGATCAGGCCTTCCTAGTTGACCTTGTAGCAGAAAGTCCCGAGTCCTTAACTCTGAGAGAACATAGCTCAGAATCTTAATTGTTCTGGGTTCCTGTGAGCCCCTGGTTCAAACAACACTAGTGTTAGCGTGTGTGTGTGTGTGTGTGTGTGTAGGGAAGGGGTACATGCTTTCTCTGGATTCCCCTGGTCCTAAAAGTCTAGACTGGCTTAGCCCACTGGATCCTACAGGCATTTGCCAGAAGTCAGGCACCATTGTTGAACTAGTCTGTTAGTACACTGAGGGAAGTGTCAGTGCTAGAGGTTTCAAGATAGTTTCTGGAAGGGGGAATGGAGGATCCAACAGAGGATGTGGCAGCTGAGCTAGGCCTGGAAAGGATAGAATTCTAGAAATTCAAACACTGAAGCACTCTGGACCTGGCCAGGGCTTAGCTTAATTCACCCTTTCGAGGGCCTTTTAGTCCTTAGGTCTCAGAGCCTCTGCCAGCCCTCAGGGCGGTAACGTCACAGCTTCCAGGGACTGCTGCTCACAGGTCACTAGGTTCCTACTGACTGGCCACTCCCTTTAATGGCGAAAAAGTCGTGAGGGTGCAAAGCCAGGTCGGGGTGGTGGACTAGAGGCTTCTACGTCGCGTGCAGCCAGCGGCAGCTTGGCTCTGGCACCCAGCTCGCCAGACTCTGCACGGCGCGCGGTCCCACGACAGTCCTCCTCTCCCAGCCGGGGCCGCGCCCCGGAAAAGCGGGGTTTCCGCCGGCGGGACTGGGGCCGCCAAAGAAAGGGGTGAAGGGAGAGAGAAGCGAGGGTGGGGTAGGTCGGCTGCTGCTGGCGCTGCGAACTGGAGGGAGGGAAGGATAAGCGTGCGCGCCTGCTGCAGACCCTCTTGCAGCCGCCTGCCCACAGCCCGCCCTGCTTGAGCGCGCACCGAACCCCCGCCCCTGGGCGCTGGGCGGGGCCGCAGCCTGCGCTCCCCGCCCCTCCCCGGACACGCCCACCCAGTGTCTCGGCCGCGCGGGCCGCAACAGGCGGCGGCTGGCGAGCGAGCGCGAGGACCGCGCGCCGGAGGCCCCGCGCGTGCGTGCAGACTCGCTGGCGGCTCGCGCTCGGCCGGGCCGGCTGAGAAGACGCTCCGGGTCCTGGTCTCCGCCGCCGCGGGGGAAGCCGGGGAGTAGTGCAGCGTCGCTTCTGTCCGAGTGAGCTCGGCGACCCTCCGACCCTTGGCTGGGCCATGGCGGAACGCGGAGGGACGGGCGGTGGTCCCGGAGGCGCCGGGGGCAGCAGCGGCCAACGGGGATCCGGGGTCGCCCAGTCCCCGCAGCAGCCGCCTCCGTCTCAGCAGCAGACGCCGCAGCAGCCGACGCCCCCCAAGCTGGCCCAGGCCACCTCGTTGTCCTCAACCGCGGCGGCGGTTGTTTCCTCTTCGTCCTCGTCCACCTCCACCTCCATGGCCGTCGCGGTGGCCTCGGGCACCGTTCCTCCCGGCGGCCCGGGGCCAGGCCGCACCCCCGCCCCGGTGCAGATGAACCTTTACGCTACCTGGGAAGTGGACCGGAGCTCGTCCAGCTGCGTCCCCAGGTGAGTGGCGGGCGGGGGGAGGGTGGGCTTGGGGAGGGGCGTTGGGCTGGGTCTGTGACAAGCACCCGCCTCTCTCCCCTCCCTCCTGGTCTCGTCTCCCAGGGGGGCGGCCCCCAACCCGACTCCCCTGGCCGTCCCTTGGCCACGCCTGGCTCCAGCCGGGCATCTTAGGGTTGCTACTGCGGGAACCTGCCCTCTCCCGGCAGCCCCACCTTCTGCCTAGCCCAGGACCACCACTTCCCTTCGCTGGAGCTGGGCCTTCTGGACCCTGCCCAGGGCCTTCCCTCGCCAGGTCTGACCGAATCCGGCCTTCCAGACGGTCAGTTTCCCCGAATAAGTCACTCTTTTTCCTGCCTGCCGGCGCCCGTGGGCTGTATATATGTTATACAGATGTGGTAGATGGTTTTGATATTATTTCCCAATGTGCTAAGCATATGCCAAACTCGGTTATCAGTTCTTTTGGGTAAAGCCTATATAGAGTAACCTTTGGGGCTTTTTTTTTTTTTGGTACTGGGGATCGAACTCAGGACCTTGTGCTTGCCACGCAGGCGCGGTGCCACTAAGCTAAATCCCCAGGCCTTTGGGGGCTTTTAGTAAGCCTTCTATACACACGTTCTTCTGTGCTTCAAATCATGTTCTGCCAGGACTGTGCTTAGTTTTGAGGTCCTATTGAGTGTGTCCTCAAGTATATTTTGACTCTCTCCTTTCTCCTAGGAACTGATGACAGTCTCTCAGCCCTGGAGGGCTCTGTAAAATGACTGCCTTGTTCCTAAATTCAATTCATTCTTCTGTCTGTTGGAACCATCTGGGGACTTTCCTTCTCTCAGCAAAATATGCCTAGGTCTGGGGATAGTTTCTGTTTCTTCCTTTCTTTTTTTTTTTTTTTTTGCTACCGGGCATTGAATTCGGGACCTTGCCCTTTCAAGGCAGGTGGTGGAACCACTGAGCTAAATCCCCGGCCTGATATTTTCTGTTTCTGTACTGGCAAGGCTTTCTCCAACACTTTGGGTAGGATAGTGTGGAGTGTCTTACAGCCTATCCTGTGAATAGACAGCCTGTGGAGCTGGTTCCACCCAATAGGTAAACCCAGAGAAGTGCCTTGAGATGTTCTTTTTGCCACTTCTAAACTGAGTTGATTCTGTTGCCTTGAATTCTTGGACTCTTTCCTTAATTCAGCTAGTCCGGTGGTGAGGTAGATGGATATGTAAGCCAGAGTTAGGTACCATTGTAAGCTTCCACCCTCAACTCTTATTTTTTTTCTTCTCTTACTTTGAATAATATTATCATGCACATATAGGACATGACATATGTTGATGAGAACGTCTTTATTGTCACTTAGCCTAACAAATAGAACATTATCTCTTACGTGGAAGCCTGCAGGCCTACATCCCCTCTTCCACCTACAAAAGTAAACACTGTCCTGAATTGTGTTTATCATTTTCCTTATCTTCTTTTTGACTGTAGTTTTGCTATGTATTTGTATCTCTAAAAATATATTTTTTAGTTATGAATGCTTTTGAAGTTCATAGAAATGCTGTCTACTGTATGTACACTGACTTATTTTAGTTTTTTTAACTCAAACTTTTGAGAATCATCAATGTTGTATCGTGGTTCTACTTGTAAATACTTTCATTAATGGTTAGTATTATATTGTATGAATAATGTATTGTAATTCTCCTCTTGGTGAACATCTAAGTTGTTCCCTGTTTGTTAACACAAGCGGTTAAATATTTTTTCCAGGACTCCTAGTGTTCTTGTGCAGCTTTCTTTAGGTTGGAATGGAATTACTGGATGGAATTACTGTTCATGGGATATAAACCTGGAGTTTCACTAGATAATGCTGGATTTCCATTTGCCCCCTCATTCTTAATGCTCTTTGTAATCAGCATTCACTGCACAAATATACTCTTTTTTTCACTGTCTTTCCTTTAGGCAAATTAGCAGCCACATTAGTCTAGTTTGCTTTGGCCAGCACCCTAGCACAACACCAAACTCAAGTGAGAGCTTGTGTGTGCTGCTGTTCCTCTTGGTTCTGCACAGGCCTCTTTTTATGTAGGCTTATCTGTTGCTGCAGTAGACTGATACACTTCTTCCAGACATAAAAGCTTTGTGCCCCTTCCTGCATGGGTTCATTGTTAGTAAAACATGCTTGCCCATTCTTTCTTCACATTCATCCCTGTGTTTGGTGACATTTGGATAGCTGCCTTCTCTAGCTTGGATTGAAAACGCATGAGATGACTAGCAGGAAGCTGACACAGAGAGGAACAAAATAAAATGACTGATTGTTGTGGATTTTTGGTGTGACCCTAAATCTCTTGGTCATCAAAAGTCCATGTAAGCCGGAGACTTAGCTCAGTGGTTCCACTGCCTGCCTTGCAAGCCAAGGACCTGAGTTCGATCCCCAGTACCAAAAAAAAAGTCCATGTAATAAATAGCCAAAGAAGCAGCAGGCATACTGATGAAATGGGTAATTATTTTACTAACTTGGTGTGAGAGGCATAAGCTAGCTTGGTTTCCTGTGCAAGGTGCATGAAGTTGTGTCATGTTTACTGACCAGTTCTTGGCTGTCCTCTGACTTTGTTTTCCAGCCTTCACCCTGTGCCTCCCATGTCCTTATGAAGCACTTGTGCTCCTTGGAGCATGCTGGTCTATCTTCAGGATGGAAAACAACACCCTGTGGGGAGAAAATGACCTGCTATTGGCCCTTCCAAATATTGAGTCATCTCATAAATTTGAGGTCTCCTGGGTGTACTTGTTCATGTTGTTTTGAATATATTGGCAACTTGCAGCTCTGTATAGCATGTAAGATATATTTTCTTGTCTCATATAACTCCAGTGAGACACAGATATAAGAGCTATAGCACTTAAGTGATGTAAGCCTGATGGTAAATCTGAAGTTAGGTGCACATAAGAACACCGTGGGAGTCAGTCTTTATCTAGTGCGGAGAAGTGAGGGTTGAGCAGTCAAGCATTAGGAAAGTCATGCTTCCTTTCTTGATGCCTGTGGAGATATAATTTCTTTTTGGTAAAAATACCATTTCCTTTATTAGATATTTAAGTAAAGAAAAACATTGCAGTTATTTCTCAGGTATGTCTGCTTTTCTTTAACATCCTAATTCTCTCAGAATCAGTAGTATTTATAAGACTTTTCATTGCATTGTCATTTTTACCCCTCACCACATGTACTGGGGTTGGAACCCAGCACCTTCACTAGCTCCTTTTTTTATTTTGAGACAGACAGGGTCTCATAAGTTGCCCAGGCTGGCCTTGAACTTGTGATCCTCCTGCCTCAGCCTCCCAGAATGCTGGGATTACAAACATGAATTACCATGCCCAACTTTTATCAGCATTTTCTAAACAAAAAAGTTATCACATGTCTGTGGTTAGAAATGCAGGCATTATAGAGAGATGAAAAGTATAAAAGGAGGCCCCTACTCTCTTTTTTTTTTTGTACTGGGGAACGAACTCAGGACATTGAGCTTATGAGGTAGGCGGTGGAACCACTGAGCTAAATCCCTGGCCCTGAGGCCCCTACTCTTGTCTGTGTTGTCATTCATTGAAGGTAATCACTGTAAGACATAGTTGCCTTTTAAGACTTTATTACATGAAGGCAGCTCTACTTTTATTCCTTTATGAAATTCGTAGCTTTAAGAATTAACATTGTTTACCTCCATATTGAGTTGTCCTCCTCTATTGTGATCTGGTATGGTATGGACAGTGGTGTGCTGGTGTGGGGATCAGATAGCGTATTGTTTGATGTTACAGGAATGGTTTTAGAGTATCATTATTGATCCCTTTTCTTGCCAGTCTTTGTATGATGAGATTTTTCCCTAATGTTCTTTTTTCTCTTTGAGTTGCTATAGGTAGGAAAGGCAGAAAAATTATTAAATCTTACAAGTATACAAAATTTCCTCAGTGGCATAAAAGTGATTATTAGGAAGCTACATGTGTTCTACTGTATCACTAATAAATCACATCACATTTGCATATTCTTGTCTTCCTATGTACTCAGGGAAGGAGTTAAGCAGTCATTTTTCTCCTTAGACCACTTTTTTATTTTAGTATATGTGTTGCCAAAGCAAGCACACCACTTTTTTTTTTTTAAGGGGATATGACAATCCTTATTAGATAAAAGTGTTCGAGGTAAAGGAGATGGCTATAGCTGAGTTGGCATGACTGGACTGCAGCAGAAATGTTACTTACATGAAAGGATTTGGGGACAGTTTCCCCTCTAAGCACTAGGCAAGCTGGGAGCTTTTATTCTTACTGTACACTAAGACAAACTCTCCCATGCCTTAGCTTTTTCACCCATTGAGTGGGAATACTGTACTTACCATCTGTCCTAAGATATAGAACAAATGAGTATAAAATAGAACTTAGAGCCACAGGAACAAGTACCTCTTAAATGATAGATATAAAGTAAATGTAATTGATCAAATACGAGAGAACTGGTGAAATATCTATTATTTCTCTAGCATTAAAAATCTTAAAAGCATGTTTATGCCCTAGGAGATTTGAATTTCACATTGTGAGTGTTGTAATAGAATATCCTTCCTATCAAGGTAATATTATCCATTGTCCCTGTGGAAGCTCAGATTCCTAAAGTCAGAAAGAGAATGACTTTCACGGAGTCCATTTTACATGTATTGATTTACAGATCTTTGGGACACATTGGTAGTTATATGATTTCTTTTAAAACCAGTTTTCAATTTCTTAGCCAAGCCAGAGAGTTGCTGCTGTTATTGTCTGTGCTTGCAGGAGGCTGAGGTGCAAGTGAGAGTGTGTGAGCTGTGTCTTTTCACTCCCTCACCTTAGGAGATTGTTCTGCTTGGTCAGGACTGAAGGTGTTCATGTAATCTCAGTCAGGCCCAATGGGTCCTCTGCCAGGCTGCACCTGTGTATTCACATTCTGGAAGTACTTTGGGAAACTAGGGTAGCTGTGGGGATGATTGGAAGTGTCAGTCTTTCCCAGTTTAGGATTTGGAGTGGTATTGAGGGCTGTTGAGAAAAGGCAGTTTAAACTTCTTTCAGAGTAGGTCTCTTGAGCATGGTGGTTGATTTCCAGATCAGCAAGCACTGACAGAATCCTTTCTTCTCTAGGCCTTGATCCAAGAGTAGACAGCACAGTGTGAAGGTTATAGAGAACCCACGTGTGTGCATCAGCGCCTCCCCTGGAGTGTATCCTTCCTATAGATACTCAAAGGGCATTTGCTGTAAAGTTGACTAGAAAATCAGGGAATGACATTAGTCCCAGGGGATCCCCTCTGGGTCAGACCTGTAGTGGCTGCTTCTTGGGAACTGCAGTAAAGGAGATAGATAAAAGATGATATATTGTTGCTTAGCTTATATAATGTCTAGAAAATAGTTTCTTAAAAGATTCCATTGGACATTCAATTATAACTTTTTTTTTTTGGTACTGGGGATTGAACTCAGGACCTTGCACTTGGGAGGCAGGTGGCGGAACCACTGAGCTAAATCCCCAGCCCCCATTCAATTATATTTTAAGACCATAACCTGCTTTTTAAAAAGATGTGTTACCCAGTATAGTAGCTAGCTGTTAACTACATGCGCCTGCTTACATTCACTTCCTAGCTGGGCTCTATGGGGCATACCTGTAATCCTGTCTAGGTGGGAGGCTGTGGACCCAGTACAGATTTGCAGTGTATATATAAATATATTTTTCCCCCTTTATTCATTTATTTATTTATTTATTTTTGGTACTGGGGATTGAACTCGGGACCTTGCACTTGCGAGGCAGTCGCCAGAACCGCTGAGCTAAATCCCCGGCCTCCCCTTTATTCATTTAATTAAATGTCCTCTTCCAAATTATTTTTAAATGCCCCCTTTCCTATTTCAAGGACCCATGACAGGTTTCATTTGGTTATTTTTTTCTCTTTGGACATTGTTATCTTCTGGTTTGCTATACTTTTTCATGACTTTTTGCTTCCTGATGCCTCTCTGCCATTTATATCCCACAGTTTTAAGTCTTACTTAATACCTGTTGAGAATAGACTAGAGACATTGACTCCAAAATGTTTTTAGATGGTGTGTGATTTTAATTTTTGTCATTATTATTTTGGTGATTTCTAAAATTTCTACAATAAGCATGTATTATGAGAAGACTAGTAAGTAAATGTTTTAAAAATAGATTTAAAGGGCTGGGGATTTAGCTCAGTGATTTTGCCGCCTGCTGCGCAAGCGCAAGGACTCGAGTTTGATCCCCGGTACCAAAAAATTAAACTAAAAAATAAAATAAATAAAAATAGATTTCAATTCCTTGAGTACTGCATACTAACCACTACCAAATTTTATACTTTAGAGGGTGGACGTTATCAATTTTATCACATTAAAACTGTAAGAAAAGAGTAGCGGCGAGGGCGCTGGGGGAGACGGGCAGGTCGGGACAGGTTTCGACAAGTCTCGCACTTCTGCCTGTAGCTACCAGGACTTGCTTTCTGCTTGCTCTGAACTGACTTGCCCATGCTGGAGTTATCCAAGAAGGAGAAAATCTGTTCCGGGTTGGGTTTCAAACCAAGATTCTGGATTCTCCTGGTTACGATAACGAGCTCTGAATGCTTAATAGTGAAAATGGCATAATCTACATTAACAGCTCATAACTTGAAGGCATGAAAATTAAGGAACACACGTGGACTTGTGGCACATGGAAATGTGTACACAGAAACTTGTGGTACTTCAGAGTGATAGTTTTTGGGTTGCTTTCGTTTTTGTGGTGTGGGAGATTGAACCCAGGGTCTTACACATACTCAGAATGTTTTAAAAATGAAAATCAGATCATGTCACTCCCTCTCTACAGTCTTCCATTCATTCATTCAGCATGACCAGCTGGTATATGCTGCAATCAAAATCCTTGATCTTATGAACTATACATTCATGAGATAAGAGACATTATCAATGGGGCCAGGGATTTAGCTTAGTGGTTCCGCTGCCTGCCTGGCAAGCGCAAGGTCCTGAGTTCAATCTCTGGCACCCCCCCCCCAAAAAAAGAGACATTATCAGTGAGGCAAAAGGATCACAAGCTCAGGTCTTACCTGGACAACTTAGTGAGACTCTGTCTCAAAATTTTTTTAAAAATTGAAAAGGCTGTGATCTAGCTCAGTGGTAGAGCATTCCTGGGTTTGATCCCTTGTACCACAAGAGAAAGAGGGACTATCAAATAGCATTCTGTCATACTTAGAATAAAACCCCTTAACATGGTTTAAGAGATACTTGATGGGGCCAGGGATTTAGCTCAGTGGTTCTGCTGCCTGCCTTGAGAGCACAAAGTCCTGAGTTTGATCCCCGGTACCAAAAAAAAAAAAAAAAAAAAAGAGACGCTTGGTGATTTGCTTCCTTCTTATGAGTCTGACCTCATCTTCTGCCATTCTACCCATTGTTCATTTGGTTCTCGGCAAGCTGGGCCTGGGGATGGTTACCTTGCCTAAGAGCTTCTGCACCTGCTGTTCTGTGTACCGGGGGTGCCCATTCCCAGATCATAGGTATCATTCAGATCTCAGCTGACCTTCACCTTGGAAGGCTGTGCTTATCTGTCCAGTCCATGCTGGATGTTATAAAACTTCACAAGTACTTGTCATTATCTGAAATTATCTTGTTCATTTATTTAGTTACTATATAGATGCTCAATAAATACATTTGCCAAATTACACCAATTTTCCTACAGTACCAGTTTATTTGTAATGTTTATTGAATGAATATTATTCACAATCCATCTTTGCTATTTCCATGTGCCAAACACTGATCTAAGTGTTAGAGAAATGGCAACAAACAGGTTGACAAAATCTATTCTCTCTTATAGTGTACCTTCCAGTTCAGGGAGACAAATAATGAACCATCAAATAATAAGATCTATAAGAAATGGTCAGATACTGAGGAGTGTCACCATGAAATAGAATGATAATTGGTAGAGATAGAAGGGCCATCCTATATAGGGTGGCCAGGCCAGGTAGGGCCTCTGGTAGGGTGGCATTTGAGCTCCTGCTGAAATGAAGTAAATTTGATGAACTGAGCCCTTTCTGTGTGTCATGGTAATGATTAGAGGCAGGTACCGAGAAACCTTTTGTCAGCAGGAGAAATTGAATCCCAGTGAGGGGAATGCATATTTGTAAGGCTACATAGTTTAGAGGTATGGTAGGTGGAGCTGGGATTTGTCTCATGACTCATGATTGTCTGGCACCAGAGCTATTTCTCATTTAAACTTGGGCCTCCGAGCCCTGTCTGGCTGTCACAGTTGACAGATAATATTGACTGTCTTTTATGTTGCTGGTTGAAATGACAGAATGCTGCTCTATTACCAATATAGGCAGCAAGAAGCTACATAACATAGTGGCTGGGAAGGTGGATTTAGGAGCTAGTGAGTCTGGATTTGAATTCTTACTCTGTATTTGAGTGACCTTGGGCAAGTTACTTATGGGGATAAAATTGTTCCCATTTCACACGAGAATTAAATGAGATTAAATATGTTAATTGCATTTATGGCATATAGAAAATACTTAATAGATATTAGCTACTATTGTTGCTACTGCTTTTTGCCAATTCAATTCCTCTGTCTCCTTCCCCAAAAAGAACCAAAACAAACTTGCTTTCTTTCTGGAATCAGGGTGAGATTCTGATTTCCTCAGTGGGACCATCACATGGTTTTGAGTTTACCTTAGGCACAAATCCTGCCAGATTCCAAGCTTATTAGACTAGAAAGCCAAAGCAAAATGTTTTAGTCTGAAGCAAGGCCTGTTTCAGGATCCTGTTTCAACATCCTGCCCACTTATATGAACGGAAGAGATGGTGCAGGCTCCGCCTGCAAACCGCAACTTTGTTTTGAGCCAACTTGACTTGATAGCTTCCTTATTCTACCTGTTGACTTCTTTAGCTCTGGCTTGGCAGTGAGAAGAACATGCAACTAAACTGGTTTATAGCTCTCCATTTATTGCCAAGGAAAGCTCAGCAATTCCTAGGAAAACGAGTAATTAAGTGGACTTGCTATTTTTTTCTTGTCTTCTTAAGTTTTTAGTTTTCCTTTTGTCTCCTATATGTGTGTGTGTGTGTGTGTGTGTGTGTGTGTGTGTGTGTGTGTGTACACACCATAATCTCCTTTTACAGGAGA
>NW_004624767.1:20257972-20293066 GCF_000247695.1 Heterocephalus glaber | reverse complement strand
ATGTGAGGATAGAATTTCAGATATAGAAGAAAAGATTGCAATTAGTGACCAGGAAAAGAAAAATTGCTTTAAAATTGTAAAGGAACATGAGAAATCAATCCAGCAGCTGCTAGATGATGTAAAGAAGAATAACATAAGACTGATTGAAGTCAATGAAGAAAGAGGAGAGAGTGCAGATGACATAAAAAAACTGTTCACAGGAGGGATGGCAGAAAACTTCCCAAGGAGGGGAAAAGAACTTCACATACATTTCTCCTAATATGGGAGTTCGTTAACTCTGAACCATTTATTTAAAAGGTTATCCATTTTCAGCTAGGCATGGTGGTGCGTGCCTGTAACTCCAGCACTCTGGTAGGCTGCAGCAAGAGGATCACAAGTTTGAGCCCAGCCTAGGCAACTTAATGAAACTCTGTCTCAAAATAAAAGGACTTGGGATGTAGCTCAGTGCAGAGCACCTGGGTTGAATATCCAGTGCTGGGGTGAGGGATGTGGGATCCATTTTCCTCTGTACCACATTGTCATCTTTCATCATAAATCCAGTGACTTTTGCATGTGGTTCTAGTTTTATAACTTTTCCTTTTTTGTTTTTTGGGACAGGATCTCATGTAATTCAGGCTAGCCTTGAACTCACTGTAGCCCAGGCTAGCCTCAAATTTACACCAATCTTCCTGCTTCAGCCTCCTAAGTGCTAGGATTATAGGTGTGTGCTCTTTTTCTTTTTTTGGTACTGGAGATTGAACCCAGAGCTTTGCACATGTTAGTCAAGTGCTCTACTGTTGAGCTACATTCCAGCCCTTCTTTATTTTGTTCTTTTTTTTTTGGTGCTGGGGATAGAACTTAGGACCTTGTGCTTGCAAGGCAGGCACGGTGCCACTGAGCTAAATCCCCGGCTGCCCTTTTTAATTTTGGGATAGTCATGTTAAGTTGCTCCTGGTTTGGCCTCCTAAGTAGCTGGGATTATAGTATACACTACCATGCCTGACATAGTTTTAGACATTCCATTCTATACCGTTGGTCAGTTTGTCCATCCTTGCACTAATGTTCCTTTGTTTCAATTACTATGTTATAAGGCCTGTTACCTGGTGTTGTACGTCTTACAGCTTTTGCTTCTTTGTAATTGTCTTAACTAGTCTTTATCCTTTGCTTTTTTTGGTTTTTTGAGACAGGGTCTTACAATGTAGTTCAGGCTGGCCTTGAACTCACTATATAGCCCAAGCTGGGCTGAGATGGGAATCCTGCCTCAGCCTCCCAAGACCTAGAATTATAGGCCTGGGCCACCACCCTGCTCCTTTGCGTTTCCTTAGGAATTTTAGAATCAACTTTTTGACTTCCTTAAAGTTTTGTGTGTTTTTTTTAAACTGGGTGTGGTGGCAAATGCCTGTAATCCCAGTTACTCAGGAGGCCAAGGCAGGGGGATAGCAGATTTGAAGACAGCCTGGGCAATTTAGTAAAACACTACCTCAAAATAAAAAGGGCTGGGGATATAGCTCAGTGCTCCCTGGGTTCAAATTTTTTTTTTTGGTATCGGGGATCGAACTAGGGTCCTTGCGCTTGTGCAGCAGGCGACGAAACCACTGAGCTAAATCCCTGACCCTCGGGGTTCAATTTCTAGTTGTGCTAAAAGCAAACACCTAACACCTTGGCCTTTTGGTGAGGGAGACTTTATTTTGGATTGCATTGGATATATGAATTAATTTGGAGAAAATTGAAATCTTTTAAAATACTGAATTTCCCAATTCATGGACAAGATATGTTCCCCTATCTTTTAGTCTTGTTTAATTGGTCCTGTGCTTGCTTGCTTTGGCGAGCGCCCACACACACACAAACATGCACACACCCCTGGTTTTTCATCAGACTGAGTCTTACTATGTAGTTCAGGCTGGCCTTGAACTCACTATGTAGTCTACGCTGGCTTCAAACTCACGGCAGTCCTCCTGCCTCAGTCTCCCAAGTGCTGGGATTACAGTCATGGGCCACCACACCCAGCCTTTTTTTTTAGCATAGACATATTCGATATCTTTCTTCACATGTATTCTCAAGTATTTGATATTTCTAAATATTAGAGCTAATTTTGTTAACTGTGACTTTAGAATTTTTTTTTTTTTTTTTTTTTTTTTTAGTACCAGGGATTGAACTTGGGTCCTTGTGCTTGTGAGGCAGGTGGCGGAACCACTGAGCTGAATCCCTGGCCCTGTTAACTGTCATTTTGTATGCTTTTTCTTATAGAGGAGCCTGTAACTTTTTTTTTTTTTTTGGTACTGTGGATCGAACTCGGGTCCTTGCGCTTGTGCAGCAGGCTGCGAAACCACTGAGCTAAATCCCCAGCCCCAGGAGCCTATAACTTTTGTATAAGCTTTAAGTCATACAAAATCTGGTTCTGTCTCCAGGGGGAATATTTTCTCTTACATGAGTGTTGGGAAGCTAGTCATTTTTTTTTTTTTGTACCAGGGATCAAACTCAGGACCTTGTGCTTGCAAGACAGGCATGGTGCCACCTAGCTAAATCCCTGGCCCACTAGTCATTTTTTAATTGTATAGGATATGAAAATTTCCACATGTGTGTTGTAGGATGTCCAGCATTCTTGCTTTTTCTGCCTCTGAATGTTGGTATGGTAGTATATCGTGTGACAATTCAGAAAGCATGTTTATAAGCATCAGCCCACCATGACTCTGTTGAGACTTACAATTTTGCTTTATTATACTTTTTGGTTTGTTTTGGTACTGGGGATCGAACTCGGGACCTTATACTTGCGAGGCAGGCGGTGGAACCTCTGAGCTAAACCCCAGCCCTTGAATAATTTTTTGAAGTATCCATTCAAGTGTTTTTTCCATTTTTAAAGTCAGTATGTTTGTCTTTTTCTCTTTATATATTACAGATCAAGTCACTGATGAGACATGTATATTTCTGTGTGTTTATGTTTGTGTCTGATACAGGAATGATTGAAAATATGGTGAAAACATAAAGTTGAAAAATTTATTACAATAAAAGACACATTGGGCCAGGGGTGTAGCTCAGTGGTTCCACCACCTACCTCGCAAGCATGAGGACCTGAGTTTGATCCCTGGTACCAAAAAAAAAAAAAAAAGACACATTGCCATTAATCTCCCTCACAGTACTTCCCCTCACTTCAAATGTATTTATCCCATTATTTTTGCCACTTTCTGAAGCAATTCTAGAAGTCCTTTTTTGTGAGTGTTTTTATGAGGTGTGATAAAAAAAAGTAAATGCTGCTGCCGAGGGCCATCCAAAATATTATAATGTGTATTCTACCTTATTCACTGGATTGGTCACCATACAATTTGTGGCTCATCCCCAAAATCAAAATATCTATGAAAGGAAAATGTTTTGAATCCATTCAGAACATCGAGGCATTCGATGCAATGCAATTGCATTTATGCAATTAAAGACATGACAGAAGATTTCCAGAACTGCTTCAGAAAGTGCCAAGAATGATGGGTTAAGTGTGTTTGAAGCAAGAAGGAGAGGTATTTTGAGGGAGATTAATGGCAATATGTCTTTTACTGTAATACTTTAAAAAAAATTTAAACAGTATATCTTGATTATATCATATATTTTCTTCCTGTTTGTGAACTAGGAGGAACAGTCACATCCTTCTTACCCCACTCTGCTTCCTAAACTGTGTTAACATTTTATTGTATTTACTGTTACACTATCTCTCTCTCTAAATTAGTTTTTCTAAGCCATTTGAAACCAACTTATATAAATGGTGCCCTATTACTCTTAAATATTTGTATTTATTTTCCCCAATCAAGGCTGCCCCTAATAAACATTATTCATACCTCACTAAGGCAATTAGCAGTGATAAAATCCCATTGTATAACACAGACAATCCTATCTACATTTTGCCAGTTGCCTCGGTATGTCTTTTCCAGTTTAGTTCTAAGATCCCATCCAGGAACATGCTTTATACTTAGTTATCATGTCTCTTCATGTCCTCAGATCTAGATAATACTTTAATTTTTTTCCTGTCATTCATGTTCTCAACAGTTTTATGTTCAGGAGGATGATCTTCAAACTAAATCCCTTAATATTGCCTCATGACCAGACTTAGGTCTTGATTTCTTGGCAGAAACAAGGAAGTCACAAAAAAAAGTTGTTGCAGTATTCCTAAAAAATCATATAAAGGGACACATGATATTAACCAGTTCTATTACTGCTGATGTGAATCCTGATCACCAGATTGTGTTGGTGTCTGCCAGGTGTCTGTTTTTCTCTACTGTAATACCATTATTTTTCCCTTCATAATTGATGAGTATTTTGTGCAGAAACAATTTGAGATTGTGCCAATGTCCTTTTCTTTATCAAACTTCAATCACTACAGTGTGGTTGCCAAATGATGACATTTTTGTTTCTGTTATTTCTCCTACATTTGCAATTTTGGCTTTGTAACGATGAGCTTTTCCTTCTTTCTACTGTGGACCCATGGATTTATATTTTACTCACTGGGCTGTAATTTGTTAAAATCACTATGTTGATGCTCAAGTTACTGCAGATCTGGTTAGTGGGAGCCCTTCATGCTGTTTACCTTTTACCTGTCCTTACCGTTCTTCAAACACTTTATAATTTTCTAGAACGAGGTGTTCCAGGCCCATCTTTATATTTTCCCCACCCCAGCTCTAGAACCAGCTCTTTCCCTAAGAAGTCCTGGGCTTTTTAGTTTGGAGGATAGTGTTTAGAAACCAGTATCTGGAAAATTGTGCCTGCTACAAGATGTCATTGCTTCTGGTGCTCTCAGGCAGAGCCAGAAAATGTGTGTATGCATTATACAGTAACACTACACACACACACACACACACACCTCTTTCTGTATCTATTTCTGTATATGTCTTTAATATTTATTTTTTGGTACTGGGGATCGAACTCGGGACCTTGTACTCATGAGGCAGGCGGTAGAACCACTGAGCTAAGTCCCCGGGCCTCTGTATATGTCTTTAACAAATGATATCTCAACTGTCCAACCTTACCCTTTTTTTATGTTTGTAAATACATTTTCTAAGATGGAGAAATCTTTCATTATCCCTCATATATTTGTTTGCTCATTATACCTGGTTTTCCAGCTACTCTGGCCTTCTCCATCTGCTGCTTCTATACTCACACACCTTCAGGGGAAGGGTAGTCAGGAATGAGGAAGAGTATGAGATATTCCTGAGGTCTTAGACCTGATATGCCATCAAAGAACATGTAAGTTGGGGAAATGGTAGTAGGATGGTGTGTTCATTGGTTTTAGCAGGGAAACGAATGTTTTTGCATTTGTTAAAATTATTTTTCGTGCCATTGAAGATACAGGCCCAGGACATAGGACTGGAGCTGATAGATAATGCTGGAGAGAGAAGGTCCCTTCAGGGAGAGCTATGTTGGACTTGGCATCAGGAGCTATTCACAGTGGAGCAGAGATGACTGGGATTTTTTCCTTCTATATCAGGATCCTGTGTATTTATGCTTAAAGCATTAAGTTCTGTCCTTTGAAAAACTATCCATTTTCAGAAGCAAGTTTTATTCATTTTATATAATGTGGGCTGAGGGAATCTTGTGCTAAGTATAGCATTGTGAGTTTGCTAGGGTTTCTGAAGTACTTAAGGCATTTTAAAATTCGAAACCAGAGCTACCTGATGACAACTTCTTGGTGTGTTTTCCAAAATTAAAGCAACCAAGGCTAGCAGTGATAATTAGCCTCACTGAATAGCTGAAGCAGGATTTTTTTCTTCTCCTTTTGTACTAGAAAGAGGATTTGTAGTGGAGCTAAGAATTGGATTAATGAATGCTTAATAAGTGGAACAGGGCCAGGGATTTAGCTCAGTGGTTTCGCTGCCAGCTGCGCAAGCATGAGGACCCGAGTTCGATCCCCAGTACCAAAAAAAAAAAGTGGAACAGACACATGATTCTCTGTGTGTATGTGTTTGTGTGTATGTGTGTGTGTGTGTGTGCGCATTGGGAACAACCTAGGACCTACCTTGTGCATGCTAGGCAAGCAGTGTACCACTGAGCTACAGCCCCAACCCCACACATGATTCTGATGGCACTCTGGAATGAGGGTAGCTAGCCCTGATGACCACTACGATTCCATTGGAATGATAATGATAATAATGATGATGATGGGGTACTGGGACTTGAACTCGGGACGGGCCTTGAGCTTGCGAGGCAGGTGGCGGAACCACTGAACTAAATCCCCAGTCCATGATTATATTATTATTAAAATACTGGTTGCCTTGGAACCTATAGTGGAGAATATTAATGCAGTCAACCTTTTGTGTGCATGTGTGGTACTGGAGATTGAACCCATGGCCTTCATACTGAGCTACAACCTCAGACTGTTTTAAATTTTTTCTTATTTTGAGCCAGAGTCTTGCCAAGTTGCCCAGTCTGGGTTCAAACTTGCTGATCTTTCTGCCTCAGCCTCCCCGAATGCTCGAATTACACACAATTTCCTTTTTTAGGAACCAAAATCTTGTTTTCCTTACACCCTACTGGCTCCTTGAAAATGGAGGGAAATAATTGTTATTTTCTTCTTTTAAGCTCAGAGCTGGAGATCACCCATGATCTCTATATAAATGGTACAGTCGCAAAGAAAAAGGTCCTTAAGATTTCATTTTGATGGGGGCGGGGGAGAAGTGAAAGATAGTTCTGTTACTGTTTTTCCCTCTGGTCTGTTTGGTTTCATTCTGTTTTCAAATAATTGCAACAGAACATTAAATGTCCATTGGCCATTACACGTGAAGCGCTGAGAAGCTGTGGAGATGAGGGTGTTCAGGCCTGTCCTTAAGGAGCTCAGCCTCTTAGTGTAAACAGCGCAGTGCAATGCAGAGCGGATTGACGTTAAGTAGTAACTAGTTCCATGTGCTGAGGTGGCATAGGGAAAAGGCACTAATTGCTGTATAGAATCTGGCATTGAATTGAAATTTTTTTTCAACTTTTTGTTCTGGAAAAAGTTTTAAATATGCAAAAATAGAGAAAAATGTGTAATGAATCCTGTGTGCTCATCATCCAGCTTCATCATCACTGTCAGTGTTGTTTTACCTGCATTCCTATTCCTTTGCTCTCACTTTCACCCCCACCTCCTCCCCAGATTATTTTGAAGCAAATCTCAGATATCATAGTATTTCTTCTATAACAATTTCAATATGTATCTCCAGAAAATGGGAATACCTTAAAACAATACATAACCACAATATCATTAGCTCTCTGAAAATAAGTAACAGCGAGTCCTTAATTTTCCAGTTTGCTGGGCTTTGATACAATTGAACTGAACTTTACAAAGAGTATTTTCATAGGTGTTTGGGAGAAAGGGAATTCAGGTTGAGAGAACAGCATATGCAAAATCAGGGGAGGTGTACAAATGAAAGGTAATAAAAATCTGATATAGGGCTGAGGCACTGAGTGAGGAAATAAAATTACAAATGAGTCGTGGCAGAGGTAAACTTAGTGGGATTTTCCAGTTGAGGGTAGCATTTCTTCTGTTTCTTGTTAACAGTATTTGAGTGGTCATTTTGAACCATATAGAACAGGAGCAGCATAGTAGGGCACGCTGACCAAATCCTGCTTGCAGCCAGTGTTTATAAATAAAGTTTTATTGGAACACAACCATACCCATTCATTTTTGTATTGTGTTTGACTGTTTTCACTCTACAGTGGCAGAGCTGAGTAATTACAACAGAAACCCTATCCTGAGAAAGCCCCAAATCTGTACTATTTGCTAGCCCATTAAAGAAAAAGTTTGACAACCTCCAATCAATAAGAAACCAGGGGTCGGGGATTTAGCTCAGTGGTTCTGCCTCCTGCCTCCCAAGCACAAGGTCCCGAGTTCAATTCCCGGTACCAAAAAAACGAAAAAAAAAAGAAACCAGGCCCTGGTCTACTGCTGTCAGAGGAGCTGTGTCAAATATGTTGATGAGCAACAGTCATGGTTTTGCTATATAGTACATGGAGTCAGAAGCCTTGGAGTTTGTTTTGCTTTGTTTTTATCATTCACTCTAGTTTGAGAAAGTGTCTCTAGGAGTTTCTCTTGCAGTTTAATTGTTACTTAATTTTAGTCAGGTTTTCTTTTTTTTTTTTTATCTTTCATTCACTACTCTTTTGTCAGGACTTAGATCAGTGCCAAAATACTTGGTAAACACCTAGTAAATAGTTATTAAAAAAGTGACTGCTTTAGTCTTTTTGCTTTTTTTCTACATTAGGCACATTTGGAGGGTCTAAGGGATAATAAGGATGATATATTTGTAGGTGGCAGGGATGCTATTAAGTAAATCTGTTGTAATTTCTCCCTAACAAAGTTTAGAAAATTGTTTCATCAATACAATAAGCTAGCTTACTTGCCGGCCCTTCCTTCCTTCCTTCCTTCCTTCCTTCCTTCCTTCCTTCCTTCCTTCCTCCCTCTTTATGTGTGTATTTATTTTTTTCTTGGCTTTTTTTGAGACAGGATCTCACTTTGTAGTTCAGGAGGACCTTAAACTCACTATGTAGCCCAGGCTGGCCTCAAACTCTTGGGAATCCTTCTGCCTTGGTTTCCTAATTGCTAGAATTATGCCTAGCAAGACAGTGAGTATTAAGCAACAATTAAAGCTAGTAATCATGAGGACTGTAGAAATATATGATAATGTTTATGAAGTGTCACAATCTTATGCACACTGTCTCTGTATAGTACAAAGTCTGGATGATAATGCAGAAATGAAATCATTGTACAAAACAGTGGACATTTAGATTTTTTTTTCTCTGCAAAATTTTCTTTACTACTACTGCTTACTCAGTCTTTCAATAATGATTTTGAAAACATACAAACTTTTCATGCCTCTCCCCTACTTTTTGCCCCACAAAGATCAGAAATTATAGTTTATATTAAATCTCTAAAATTGGAAAGGTGGATGAGCATTATAGATAACTTCATCCTGTAATATACTATTGCCATATACTTCCCAGTAGGAAGTATGCCTATAAGTAAGTATCCTTGGTTGGAGTCTGGTTTGGGTTTATAAGCTTACATTTAGATGGAGGCCCTGAGATGCTCATTCTGGCTGGCTTATTCATCTTTTCCTATGAAGGTAGCATTTTCTAAAGGATGGAGTCACTGGGAGTAATCATTTGGTTTTCTTCCCATTTCACATTTAAAATGTAATGAGTCTTTTCTTTGTACCTCAGTTTCTCCATGTGCAAAAGTATGGTCCTTTATTTATTTCCCAAGGGTGTGGTGAATTTGGAATCATTTTAGTTAAATATTAAGTAGGTCTTTGTGTTTTTTCTGCCAAATTACATTTCTATGATACAGTAAGCCCTTACTTCTAGGCTTCTTGTAAGCATTCTTGGCAGAGTCTGGATTTCTGCAGCACAAAACAAAATTTGGAAAGATTTTGAGGTTTCAGAAGCCATCCAGCCAGCCTGCCTGCCTGCTTGCCTGCCTTCTTTCCTTCTTTCCTTTATTTAGTGGTCCTGGGTTTGAACCTAGGGCCTTTGCACTGAGCTATATCCCTAGCCCTTTAAAGTTTTAAAAAATTTTTGCCAGGCATGGTGGCACATGCCTGTAATTCCTGCACTTAGGAGGTTGATGCAGGAAGATCACCACAAGTTCAAGGCCAGCCTGGACTATGCAGTGAGTTCCTGTCTCAAAAAACTAAAAAACAAAAACAAAAATTAACTTTTAATTTTTATTTTTAATAATTTAAAAATATATAAACTTCTATGATTCTCCCTTACTTCTTATCTCTTTGCACCATGTCCAGAAATATAACGCATTGATCAGAAATTAGAGATTATATTAAAGTTGCTAAATCACCCAGGCATACACCAACATACCCAGCAGAAGCCTACTTCTTGAAGGAGTATTACCTCCTAGGTTAGCAAATGGGATTTTGATCAAGTACCTATCCCCATTTAATTCAAATTAGAACCCAGTCCTCCAAGTGATTTATTAGAGTCTATGAAATGACTCCCTGGCCTTCTTGCCGCTTATCAATCTGACTGCCTTCCTCTTGGGTCAATTCATTGTAAACACAGGATTCTGCTCTTCCTTAAAAATGTCATGAGGGCTGGGGATTTAGCTCAGTGGTGCCACCACCTGCCTCGCAAGTGTGAGCTTCTGAGTTTGATCCCTGGTACAAAAAAAAAAAAAAAATGTCAGGCATGATCTGCCTTGACCTTTTTACTCCCTTTGACCTGAAGATAATTATTTTTTTCTTTCTCCTTCTTAAAGTGTTTGCTCAAGAAGTCACCTTCCCAGTGAGGTCTATAAACTCCCGTATAAGGCCGAGGATTTAGTTCAGTTGTTCTGCCGCCTGCCTCGAAAGTGCAAGGACCTGAGTTCGATCCTCGGTATCAAAAAAACCCCTCCTGTATTGCTCATCTTTCCTGTTGCTGGAACAAAATACTTGACACCTGCAACTTAATGGAGGAGAGATTTATTCTGTTTATTCTGGCTCAGTTTCAGAGGTTTCAGTCGATGAAGAGCTGATTCCAAGGCAGCAAGATCTTGGTGGAAAAGCATAGTAGAGCAGACCTGCTCACTTTGTGGCAGCTGGGAAGAACATATGTGTGTGTGTGTGTGTGTGTGTGTGTGTATTTTTTGTTTTTTGTTTGTTTGTTTGCTTGTTTTAACTTTTTTTTTTTTTTGGTACTGGGGATCAAACTCGGGTCCTTGCGCTTGCGAGACAGGTGGCTGAACCACTGAGCTAAATCCCCAGCCCCTTATGTGTGTATTTTAAAGAGTGTGTTTGAAAGAGGACCAGCAAGAAATATACCCTCCAAAGGCATACCTCCAGTTACCTACCTCCAGCTAGGCTGTACCTCCTACCAGCACATTCAGCTGTGAACATTAGTGGATTAATCTCCAGATAAGTACAGCACAGCACCCCCTTATTTTGTCAACCCTCCAGGAGTTTGGTGTTTTTTTTGGTACTGGGAATTGAACTCAGGACCTTGGGCTTGCCAGGCAGGTGGGGCGCCACTGAGCTAAACCCCCAGCCCTCTCCAGGAGTCTTAGTACAATCAAATTGACAATTAAAACTAATGATGCAAGGGCCAGGGATTTAACTCAGTGGTTCCGCCACCTGCCTCGCAAGCACTAGGTCCCGAGTTCAATCCCCGGTACCAAAACAAAAAACAAAAAAAACTAATGATGCAGCTTCTTTCCCCTACATAACTTTTGTTGCTGCTTCTTCATAGCACTTGCTGACCTCTACCATACTTATTTCCTTATATATTATGTGTATTGTTTATCATCTCTCCCACCTCTATCTAGAAGGGAAGCTCCACGAGGGCAGGATTTGCTCAATGTTAGATTGGGGTCAAACTCATAATAAATTTGGTAAATGTTTATTAAATGAATGAAATGGCTGGAGCACTGAGTTTCACCTGCCTAGACTTTCTTATTTATATGATTATTATTTCTGCATTGCATTAATCTCAGGGTTGCTGTATTTTCCCTCTGATGATCAAGGAGGAAACATCTCTTGGTTCTTCCCTGACATTACTAAGAAAGGCTGAAGAGTTCAAGGAAATGTTTTGGGTACTAAGAACAATATAATAACCAGAAGAGAGAATGCAAGTATTACAACAGTCTAACTTAGGACTCTTGATCTGCTCTCATATTTTGCAGTTCATATCCTAATCTACCCATTCATTTATCATGAAAAATCTGTTTCTAAATTCAAAGGACTAGTACTGATTTTGCCTTGTGGTCCATCTTATAACCTGCACTAAGGAGCTTCCTTTCGTACATCTTTTTTTTTCTTTTTTCTTTTTTGGTGATACCCGGGATTGAACTCAGGACCTTGTGGTTGCCAGGCAGGTGCAGTACCACTGAGCTACATCCCTGGTCCTCCTTTCATACATCTTGACAGCTGGACCAAGAGAAAGCCTGTTTGCTCGCTTGATTGTGGTATTAGTGTGCTTGGGCTGTCATAACAAAAGACTATAGACTAGGTTATTTAAACAACAGATACGAATTTTCTTATAGTTCTGGAGACTAGAAGTCCAAGATCAAGATGTCAGCAGGGTTGTGTTTTGGTGAGGTGTCCCTTCTTTTTTGTTTGTTTTTTGGTACCAGGGATTGAACTCGGGACCTTGAGCTTGCAAGGCAGGTGCCGGAACCACTGAGCTAAATCCCTGGCCCAAGGTGTCCTTTCTTGACTTGCAGACAGCTGCTTTTTTTCTGTATCCTCACATGGCCTCTCCTCTTTGTGCAGAAGATGGGAGGCGGGGAGCACCTTACCACCTCACTCAACCTTAATACCGCCTTAGTATTTGGGCCCTGTCTCCGTCACATTGCAGATTAGGCTTTATATTAATTGGGGAACAGTGTGATTCAGTCCCCAACAGACACTCTTTCTTTGACCAGAACAATTAACTTTACACTTTAGGTGAGATATCTCACAAAGTGAGATGGCCTTCATTTACTTTTTCATTTAGCACTTACTGAAAACCAACCACATGCCAAACTCCCAGCCAGACACAGGGGCTGTTTTGTACCTGCCATCATAAAGCTCACAGACCAGTAGAGGAGGCAGAGGTAAACAGTTTCCAAGGTGGGGGTGAGTAGGAGGCATGTGTCTGTGTCAGGCAAAGTTTGTTTGAGAAAGTCACATATGTTCTTACAGCAAGTCTGTCGATAAGTATGTCCATAGTTTATTACACATTAGCAGATGAGTCAGATCATCCTTCTTGTCATCTCTGTCATCACCATTCACATGTACAGTAACAAGAAATCAGGGTCTCAGACTCTGACTTGAGCCCTCTTCCATGGGCTTCACTGGGCCATAGTTCTTCAGCTGTAGTTACTCAACCCCTTTCTTGGACATTTGCCTCCCAAGCCTTTTATTGTGTAGTTTCAACCACCAGTGACTTTTGTCTTCATATCTGATTAAAAGCTATTGATTTTTTTTTCCTCAATAAGTTTAGTGGAGGGCCAGGGATTTAGCTCAGTGGTGCTGCCGCGTCCTGAGTTTGATCCCCGGTACTAAAAAAAAAAAGTTTAGTGGAACCTTTAATCTCTTCTGATCTCCTAGCTGTCTGCTAAGACAATTCCTGGTGTTAAGTGAAAGCTGTTCCTGTCAGGGCCTATTGTTTTCCATTAATAAATGATAAGATTGTAAACCAACACTAATATTCTGTTTATGAAATTGCAATTACTGATGAAGCATTTTGTGAAATTCTTACTATAGTGAATTGTACAAGTGATTTGATAAGTTATAGCTCCAGAGAATTCCTCATATAATAAGCCAATATTTCTTTCTCAAGGGGATACAAATAACATTAAATTAAGTTTATCTTAGTTGCCATTCACTTTAAACTGCTCTGGTTTTCCTGCCTGTGTCCTCACACGTTTATGAGAGTACGGATAATTGATTTCACTAACCAGCATGGAGGGAATAGCCTTTTCCTGCCTTAATCTTACTGGTTTTGAAATGAAGAAGTGCTTCTTATGTGCACTATTGCTTTGTTATCCCTTTGAAAACTTCCAACATTTTTACCAAGTGCTTCCTGATTTTTTTTTTTTTTTTGGTACCAGAGATCGAACTCGGGACCTTGCACTTGCGAGGCAGGTGGTAGAACCAGTGAGCTAAATCTCCACCCCAGTTCTTCCTGATTTTAATAGCACATCTTTACTTCATAGCACATTCCACAAAAAAACCTATTCTCACAGATATTCTCTGTGATCCTTTCATTTCTGCAGGTCCTTTCCCTAAGCATTTGTCTATGATGTATTGTTTAAGTGTATTGTTCTTGTGTTGTAAACTTCCCAGACAGATGACCTGCTATGTAAGTTGAGCATACTTTTAATAGCTTTTATAATTTAATAGATGTTTTGCCACCATTAAAGGTGGCAAAAATTTCAAATTTATTAAAGGTAGAAAAAACCCAGAAGGTTAGGGAAAGAAGGGGCTCTTCAGAGAGAGTTTGGGTCAAGTAAAAAGAGAAAATAAAATGAAAATAAAAATAAAAACACCCTACACTGTAGGCTGGGCTATTGTGAAGAGGCACAGTAGCCTAAAAAAAAGTTTTTAAATGTCTCTTTTCTTCCTTGTTTTCCTTCCTTTTACCTTTCTGTTCCAAATTTACTTGTTCTTTCATCCATCTATCATCCTTCCTTCCCTGTAGTATATATTGTATTGATTACTTACTCAGGTATTAGTTTTTGCATAACTTTCATAACTTTCTCTTGACTGTAGCCTGACCTTAACAGATTTTTTGGGGGGTCTCCTTAGTCAGTTTTTCTTTTCCATCCTCACATGAAATATCTTGTAATACTCTGAGAGCTATGAGTTGCAGTGTGTGAGGTTTATTTCTCAGGTAGGTTCTTTCTGATTAGCTTCACAATTTCACCTGTTTTGTAAATAGGCCTATCACAAAGACCATTATTTAGCATACAATTGAATGTATACATGATACAATGAATTGGAATAATTAATCTTTTATTTTTGGAAATAACTTTTTGCAAATTTGATATCAAAGTATTTTTGTGTGTCAGTGTATTTTTCTGTTTACATGCCTGTGAAAAGTCAAGTATATCAACAGAGGATCTTATGCCAATAAAGCTGTAGTAAAAAAAATACTGCAGGCTGTCATATGAATAGGAAATAAATATGATTTTTCCTTTTTTACCCTCCCTTTCTCATTATTACTGTAAGTAACTTCAGAAATAGAGAAATGCAGGGGCCGGGGATTTAGCTCAGTGGTTTCGCCGCCTGCTGCGCAAGTGCAAAATAGAGAAATGCAGAGCCGAGGATGTAGTTCAGTGGCACCATGCACCTGCCTCATAAACACAAGGTCCTGAGTCCAATCCCAGGTACCAAAAAAAATAGAGAAACCCTCAAACAGTGCTGTCAAATAGAAATATAATGTGAGCCATCGATGAAGTTAATTTTTTTTTTTTTTTTTGGTACCGGGGATCGAATTTGGGTCCTTGCACTTGCAAGGCAGGCGGCAGAACCACTGAGCTAAATCCCTGGCCCAATGAAGTTAATTTTAATACCCTATTTTATTTAACCTGATATATCTAAAATACTATTTCAAAATGTAATCAATAGAATTTTCCACTGCTTCAGTTTTTAAATTTAAGTTCATTAAAATTTAAAAAAAATTTTTTTAATATAGTTTCTCAGTCATACTAGCCACATTTTTAGTACTTAGTCACTACATGTAGCCAGAGGCTGCCCTGTTGGATCTCTGAGCACATGGTCTTGTTGCAAGATAACTCTACCTCAAGTAAGTGTACTGCTAATTGAAAACGCAAATTTTCTATTTGGTGATGGTGATTTCTGACTATTTCTCTTTTGGAACACAAATAAAAATTATTTGGCAAACAAAGTTAAGAGACAAGTGTGATTTCTTCTACATTGTGATTTCTTCTACATTGGACAAGGAGAAGGGATGAAGGATGCTGAAGTCTTTTCCAGAATTACAGGGATAAGGTAAAAAGAGTTAGAATTTTAACTCCCCCATACTTCCACACTCACACTTAGTACACTGATGTATTTAACTGGTAATAAGCACCTTTTTTCTCATTTTATTTAAATACCATAATTTTGGCTTTTTTTTTTTTTTGGTACCAGGGATTCAACTTGGGTCCTTGTGCTTGCAGGGCAGGTAGTGGAATCACTGAGCTAAATCCCCGGCCCTGATTTTGGCTTTTATATCTGTTTGTCCCTAAAGCTTTTCAGTTCTTTCAAGATGCAAATAAGGGAACTGTGTTCTCTTTTTCTGGCTATTAATCTGATCTGTTTTCTATAGGCCTACCTTTTTCTCCAGACTCTACCACAGACTTAAGAATTATTAAACAATTGGAAAAAATGAGAAATGATGGCAACTTTGGTTGCCTAGATATATAATTCCTTGGAGCTACTGGGAGTGACTGAAACATTAAGACCCTTACTCAGGGCAATAGAGATGATGATCTAAAGTCTCCAGGAAGGGTTTAACACAGTTTGCCTCTGATGCTGAGGCTTTTTTTACTGGTCCCTGCTGCATTTAACTGGCAAGGATGTTCTTTAGGTGAACAATGAATTCTTTTACTGTTTAATCAGTTAAAAACTGCTGAGTATGTTTAGGGTATTTGGCCTCTACCAAACTGTGTCAGAAAAACTCCTATGAACTGGAGTGGGAAATTGGTGTTTAACTAGACTTTAAAAATCACCTGGGCCGGGGATTTAGCTCAGTGGTTTGGCTGCCTGCTGTGCAAGTGCAAGGACCCGAGTTCAATCCCCAGTACCAAAAAAAAAAAAATCACTTGACAAGCCAGGCTTGGTAGTATATCCCTGTAATCCCAACACTTTCAGAGGCAGAGGCAGGAGGATTGCAAATCCAAGTCCAGCTAGGGCAATTTAGTGAGACTCTGTATCAAAAAAATAAAGAAAAAAAGAAAGGATTACTACTCAGCCATAAAGAACAAGAAACTAGGAAGGTGGCTTGGGAGTGGCCCGGAGGAGCCGGCGGTGGCCCGAGAAGAGAGGGACGGAGCCGGGAGCCATGCCGCGCTGAGGGGGGGCTTCCAGCCACCGCCACCGCCGCCGCCGCCTCCCGGGTGGGTGCCCTTCACGCCCGACGAGGGTTTCATCACCTTAAATGGTTTTGAACCAATGAAGCTGTGTCCCCTTAAAGAGACAGACAACCCATCGTGTGAACCATAGAGTTTGTGGACAGATTAATATTGAGTTCATGGTGGCGTAATGCACGCAGACTCCTGTGAGTTCCCTTAAGTTCTTAGAGGACCGCTTTGCCTTTTGAATCAGAGAGTTGCAAAGTTCGATAAAGAATGGCCCTTCTGGATAAGCACAAAGTCAAGCAACAGCGATTGGACAGAATTTGTGAAGGTATCCGACCCCAGATCATGAACGGCCCCCTGCACCCCCGGCCCCTGGTGGCGCTGCTGGACGGCAGAGACTGCACTGTGGAGATTCCCATTCTGAAGGACCTGGCCACTGTGGCCTTCTGCGACGCGCAGTCCACACAGGAGATCCACGAAAAGGTGTTAAATGAGCCGTGGGTGCTATGATGTACCACACCATCACCCTCACCAGGGAGGATTTGGAGAAGTTCAAAGCCCTGAGAGTGATCGTTCGGATCGGCAGCGGCTATGACAATGTGGACATCAAGGCTGCTGGCGAGCTTGGGATCGCTGTGTGCAACATCCCATCTGCAGCCGTGGAAGAGATGGCCGATTCCACCATCTTCCCCATCCTCAATCTGTACCGGCGGAACACGTGGCGGTACCAGGCACTGCGGGAAGGGACGAGGGTACAGAGCGTGGAACAGATTCGAGAGGTGGCCTCAGGAGCAGCCCGAATCCGTGGAGAGACACTGGGCCTCATCGGCTTTGGTCGCACGGGGCAGGCGGTTGCTGTTCAAGCCAAGGCCTTTGGATTCAGCGTCATATTTTATGACCCCTACTTGCAGGATGGCATAGAGCGATCCCTGGGTGTGCAGAGGGTCTACACCCTACAGGATTTGCTGTATCAGAGTGACTGTGTCTCCTTGCACTGCAATCTCAATGAACATAACCACCACCTCATCAATGACTTTATTATAAAGCAGATGAGGCAAGGGGCATTCCTAGTGTATGCAGCCCGAGGTGGCCTGGTGGATGAGAAAGCCTTAGCCCAGGCCCTCAAAGAGGGCAGGATACGAGGGGCAGCCCTTGATGGGCACGAATCTGAGCCCTTTAGCTTTGCTCAGGGTCCATTGAAAGATGCACCAAATCTCATCTGTACTCCTCACACAGCCTGGTAGAGTGAACAAGCATCCCTGGAGATGAGGGAGGCAGCTGCCACTGAGATCCGCCGAGCAATCACAGGATGAATCACAGAAAGCTTAAGAAACTGTGTCAACAAGGAATTCTTCGTCACATCAGCTTCTTGGTCAGTAATAGACCAGCAAGCAATTCATCCTGAGCTCAATGGTGCCACATACAGGTATCCACCAGGCATTGTAGGTGTGGCCCCGGGAGGACTTCCTGCAGCCATGGAAGGCATTATCCCTGGAGGCATCCCGGTGACTCACAACCTCCCCACAGTGGCACATCCTTCCCAAGCTCCCTCTCCCAACCAACCCACAAAACATGGGGATAATCGAGAGCACCCCAACGAGCAATAGCAGAGAATACTGAAAGGTAATCATTTGGATAAACTTGGGACCAAAAGACAGTGAAAAATGGATGAACTAAGAAAAGTCTTTGACAGTCTTTTTAACTGATCCTGGACATACACATCCTTGATGTTGCAGTGTTAAACCTACAAGAGCTAGAAAACTGAAGATGTCTGCTTGCGGAAGCGCTGAAAGACTAGGACGTGACTTATTAACGACCAACTTCTGTTATTGTATGTTAAGTTTTTCATCTGTGCATCAAATCACAAAGAATAAATAGAGCTTTTTCCTTTATCAGTCCCTTAGACACAACAGGTCCTGAACACCTTGCTCTAGAATGTTGCATCAAGAGTTCCAAACATCAAAATAAAAACATGTTAAGAGGAAATTCCATCTTATGACACTAGTCCCTTTGGTCTACAGGGACTTGTTACCTCTTTTTATTAATAGGAAGATTAAATTACTACAAGATGGGGAGAAAACTGCCTGTTAGACATCTGCACGAATAGGATTGAAGAGCACAGGCTCCTGTACAGAGAGGTGTCTCGCACATCTGAACTGCATACTGAGCACCAAGTTGGTTGTTAGTTCACTAGTACCCTCTAATGATGCAAAAAAGAAAAAATTATTAAGTTTCACAAGCTGTTTGTACTCAAATATATTTTCTCAGTTTCAGATCCTCAGCTATTGAGTAGAAAGTCTTGAACTGTAAGGGTTCAAGAAGAATAATGTTGCATTTCTTTATATCTCAGGAAACACGTTTTATGGTAACTTGTCAGATTGTCTATGAATAAACCCACTTTTTTAGACATTGATAAATTCTTTTCTTCACGTGATATTTTATACAAGAGCACTTCATATGTGTTATTAGATGTGACTGATTTTAACAAATCCTATTAGATTTGTATCAACTAGTTACATGTTCTATTCATAGTCTTTTGTGAATCATTGCCTTTTTGTTTAAAAAGATGGCCTATTTTGAGCCTTTGTATAGGTACATTCCTGTTTTTGTGACGAAAGAAAAACTTTAAACTGTCCAAAACAGAAAAATAATGCCTATCCAGAAGTATGTTTTGTTTTAGTGTGAGTTACCGTTACTATATTTGTTTATTGTAAAGGTGGACATTTAGCGTGCAGTGCAGTTTTCAATAAAAAGTAATTAAAATTAAAAAAAAAAAGAAACTAGAGACATTTATAGCTAAACGGATGCACATTGAGGCCATTCTCTTAAGTGAAATAAATAAGACAATAAGTGAAATAAATACTGAATAGTTTCTCAGGTGTAAGAAACTAAAAGTGTAAATAAGGATCAAAATGTATAATTGATGGGCTGGGGATTTAGCTCAGTGGTGCTGCTGCCTGTCTCACAAGCCCAAGGTCCCAACTTCGATCCCTGGTACCAAAAAAAAAAAGTATAATTGATAATGTGAAATGGGAAGAAAAGTTCTAAAGGGGTAGGGGAAGTGGGAGGAGTAGGGGAAAAGAAAAAAATTTGAGAAAAGGAAAAATATAGAAACAAAGTCTTTGTAAAGAGGGAGGGGTGGAGAGGTTGAAGGGGAGGGCAAGGGAATGGGGAAAAAAAAGAACTAAGATATATCATGTAAAGGTACAGGTTCCCAGTGATGAATGTAACTATTGTATATCTAAAATGTACCAATAAACTTAATGGAAAAAAAAATTTAAAGGAGCTGAGGAGGTAGCTCAGTGTGAAGGCTCTGAAAAAAAATCATTTAACTAAAATAAATCTTGAGAGCTTGTGATCTTTAACTGCCACCAGGCTTCAGTTTAAACCAGGTCCCTCTTGGCTGTCAGTGGTGTCTCCAGCAGTTTCCTGTACAGACCTTTAGGCACCCCTGCCTCTGCTGCCAGGCTTAGTAGAACCCAAAAAGAATATGGACTTTACAGATGCCCAGGCCTACCTCCTCTATGACTTTCCAGCTTTGTCATCTTGTATCAAGGTATATGATGTCTCTGTTTCCATACCTGTAGAATAGAGACAATAGTTTATACTTCACAGTGCCATGATGAGGAGTAAATAAAATGAAAAATAGCAATCTTATAAGATAATCAACAATGTGACACAAGTACCTATTATTATGCTTTTGTAAACTGATAGATCTGAATAAACATTTCTCCAAAGAACCATGAGATAAGGCCATAAAAACTGGGCATGGTGGCTCACTCTTGTAATCTTAGTACTTTGGGAAGCTGAAGCAAGAGGATTTTAAGTTGAAGCCCAGACTAGCCAACTTAGTGAGACCCTGTTTCAAAGTAAAAAAGAGCTGTGGATGTAGCACCCTGCAGAGGCCCTGGATTCAATCCCTAGTACTGTGTCGGGTGGGGAGCACATGAGAACATGGTCAGCATCATTAGAGAAATGCAAATGAGAAACCAGAATGAGAACCTACCTCATACCTACTAGTCTGAGTATAATCAAAGCACATAAGGGCTGAGGATTTAGCTCAGTGGCCCCATGCCTGCTTCACAAGCACAAGGTCTTGAGTTTGATCCCTGGTACTGAAAAAAAAAAAAGCACATAATCAGGTATGTTACATCTGATTTGATATAATAGATAAAAGGAAGTGTTGTTGGGAATATAAAGTGGGCCAGCTGCTTTGGGAAACAGTCTGGTAATTCCTCAAAAAATTTATCAGTTTAACCCTGAGACTTAGCAGTTCCATTCTTAGGTGTATACCTAAGAGAAATAAAAATATATGTCCCCACAAAAACTTCTGTGTGAATGTTCATAGCAGCACAATAGCTAAAAGGTGGAAACAACCCAAATACCATCAGCTGATGAATGGATAAATAAGATGTGATCCATCCCTATGGTAGAATATTATCTGGCAATAAAAGAGAACAAAGGTCTAATACATGGTACCACATGGATGAACCTTGAAAATGTTATGCTGAGTAAAAGCAGCCAGACACATATTGCATGATCTTATTTGTATGAAATGTCCAGAGTAGGCAAATCCATAGAGACAGAAACCAGAATAGTGGTTGTCAGCGGCTGGTAGGGTTGAAGGGGAAAAAGAGTGACTGACTGCTAGCTAATAGTTTCTTTGAGATGATGAAAGTGTTCTAAAATGTATTCTGATGATGGTTGCACAACTCTGAATACACTAAAAATGATTGAGTTGTACATTTCAAGTAGATGCACTAAATGGCATGTGAATTATCTCAACAAAATTACTAAAAAAAAAAAAGGGCCAGGTATGGTGGTCCATGTCTGAAATCTCATGAAGCTGAGGCAAGAGGACTGCTGTGAGTTCCAGGCCAGCTTGGGCTACATAGTGAGTTCAAGGCCTGCCTGAACTACATAGCAAGACTTTCTCTCAAAAAACAGGGCCAGGGATTTAGCTCAGTGCTTCCGCTGCCTGCCTCACAAGCCCAAGGACCCAAGTTTGATCCCAGGTACCAAAAACAAAAACCAAACCCAAAAAACAAAACAAATGGATGGGCAAGAATTCTCAGGAAGTAAATTGTCAGTTAATCTTGGTTTTCTTCTTCTCTGCATTGGTTTTACCCTCTTTCCTTTCCTTAACTATACCCCCTCAAAAAACAGAATAAAACAAAAGCTAAAAACCTTGTTTCAGTATACCAATCTTTAGTTTAGTTGTTTTCCTGACCTACCAATCACATTTAACATTTTTATTATGCAAATTACAGTATCATCTCCTTAAGAGATTTATTCCTTGAGGTTCTCATTGGATAAGCACCTGGAGAGAAAATATTAAGAGGATAAGGTTGAATCAGGGAGCTTCAGTACATCACATGTTCTTTCACTGACTCCTCACGGTAATTCTGGAAGGGTGGTTGCCTACAGAGCTGATAAGTCACAGGTAGGACCTGGGCCTCATTGACTCTAAAGTTCATATGCAAAGCTGTATCTTTAACCATTACATTGGTCTTTTTTGTAATTCCTGTCGTTATTGCTACAGTTGCCTGGTATTCATGTTAAATATTTAGATGTTCTGATGTTCCTCTAATTTTTTTTTCTTGCAGTACTATAAGAAGGAGATGATAATGTATCACTGTGGAATCTTATAGTATAGTCCAAATACTGCCTGTTACAAACACACGCTTTCTTTGACATATTATGTTTGTTTGTTTGTTTGTTTATTAGGTACCAGGCATCAAACTCAGGACCTTGTGCTTGCCAGGCAGGTGCTGTGCCACTGAGCTACATCCCTGGCCCCAAATCTTGAAAATTTGTATAAATTATAGCATTTTACCCTTTATACTTCCCTTCACTCTAAATAAAATTGATATTAGAGTCACATTATTAGTAATCTGGAAGAATCCTGGTATGCTTTTTAGAGGTATGTGTGTGCTACTTCTGAAAGGAAAGTGGTCTGTACAATCCACTTCTCAGCCTTTGGTTCTCTTCCCTAATGGTGTATATACCCAGTACTGACTTTTCTTTTTAACTCCAGACTCACATACCTGAGTGCCTTTTTGACATCTGCATTTGGATATTCAAGCAACCTCACAAACAGCAAAACTAGAGTAGAATTTTTGATTCTCTTTATAACTTTTAATCTCCAGTTGTCCATCTTAATAATTGATGTCATCATCTACCTGGTTGCCTAAGCCAGAAATCTAGGAATTATCCTAGCTTCTTCTCTTTTGTACACCTCACACCTAGCATCAGCAAGAGCTATTGTTTCTTTCTTTTTTTTCTTCTTCTTTTTTTTTTTTTGGTACTGGGGATCGAACTCAGGACCTTGCAGTTTCAAGACAGGTGGTGGAACCACTGAGCTAAATCCCCAGCCCAAGAGCTATTGTTTCTAAGTACCCCGTCTCATGTCCCTTTTGCTGTCCCTGTAGTCTAGGCTAGTCCATCTTTATCTGCATCAGGCATTAGCCCCAAACTGATCTGCTTCCCACTCTTCTTTCTTTCTACTGTTCTCTGCATGGCCCAGAGTCACCTTTTAAAAATGCAAATCTAATTATTTTACTCTCCTCCTTAAAACCTAAATTAAAAAAAAAAAACCCTAAGTAAAACCCAGACTTCTTGTGGCCTACAAGATTCTATTTGGCTTGGCCTCACCTGCCTTTCAGCCTCATCCCCTCACCTTGTTCGCTACATCTCTATCCCATAGCCTGCTTTCTGTTCTGTGCATAAGAGAAGCCCAGTCTCTCTGTAGGACCTTGTACATGTGGTTGCTGGATCCTTTGTTCTTGGAAAGTTGTGTAGTGGTCTCATTCATGTAGTTTAGATCTCAGCTCAGATAGTCCGTTCCTGACTGTGGAATCTAATTAGACATGTGCCACTAGTCACTTTCTTACTATTTCATTTTGAAGTTTTTTGTTACATACCTGAAATGGTCTTATTCATTTACAGGTTTGTTTGTTTGTTTGTTTGTTTGTTTGTTTTTGGTACCCGGGATCGAACTTGCTTGCCAGGCAGCCGTGGCACCACTAAGACACAGCCCTGGCCCCATTTACAGTATTTTTGTTTGGCCTCCCTCAAAAAAATCCCAAAGAATGTATGTTTATAGGAGGTTTATATTTGTCTGTTCATTAGTGTGTCCCAGCGCCTGAACAGATCCTGGCACACAGTAGGCTCTTACTATTTGTTGAATAGGTGATTGCTTTTCCCTTGTGCCTGGGGCCAGTGTAAGGGTTGGAGTTGTGGTGACCTGAGAGCAGTCATGTGTCACTTAGCCATGGGAATAGCTAAGTGCTTACCAATATCTGATTACTCAGTTTCATTATCGTGTGAACATCACAGAGTATACTTACACAAATGAAGAAAGTACGATGTCACTAGACAGTAAATCTTCTGGACCACTGTCATAGGTGTGGTCCTTCATTGACCAAAACATTACTGTGCTACATATGAGTCTCTGTGGGCAGTGTGCTGCATTTGGAAATGAGAGGTACAAAGAGCCTCTGGTGTCTTGCATGTTCACAACAGATTTATTCGCAATAACTAAAAACTGGAAAAAACCCATCAACACATGAATTGACAGATGGTGGTTCATGCGATAGAATATTATTTGGCTATAAAAGGAAAGAAGATTGGTACATGGCTCTGTATAGATGAACCTTGAGACATGTGCTACATGAAAGGAAGCCTGACACAAGAAGAGTATATACTATATTTATGATCCCACTTATATATACCCCTAGGAAGGACAAATTTAGTTTATGGTGACAGAAAAGTGGTCAACTGGAGCTTGGGATGAGAAAGGAGTGATTGAGATGGAACACAAGAAAACTTAGGGTTATGGATGTATTCTGTATTGAAAATGTTGGTGATTCCCCAGGATCCAAACTTACTGAAGTGTACAATTATAAGGGGTCCATTTTATAGTATGTAAATTATATCTCAGTGAAGTTGAAAAAAATCTTCCAATGCCTTACATTTAAAGGTACTTTGATTCATTTTGTCTTGTTTCCCCACTCAATTTTTTTTTTGGTGGGGGGTACAGGGGATCGAACTTGGGACCTTGCACTTACAAGGCCGGCAGCGGAACCACTGAGCTAAACCCCTGGCCCGTACCCAGTTCTTTTCATTTTTGGTACTGAGAATCAAACTCAAAACCTTGTACTTTCCAGGCAGGCACAGTTCCACTGAGCTAAATCCCCAGCCCTCCCCACCCAGTTCTTGAGTAGGTAACTCCTATCTTATTTCAAGGTCTCCTAGCCACCTGCTAACTCATCCTAGGTGCACGTGCATTCCTGGTTCCATTTTTTGTTTGTTTGAGACAGGGTTTCATTATGTAATTTAGGCTGGCCCTGAACTCACTTTGTCACCCAGGCTGGCCTCAAACTCACAGTGATCCTCCTGCCTCATGTCCCACTACATTCCTGGTTCTAAGTCAATATCAACATCCTTTTGGACTCTTGTCTTCTATCCCTTGTTGGTAAACCATCTTTATTGGTTTGCCAATAAGCATATTGCTGATCAGAGCATATTGCTTACCTCCAGATATACTATTGAAGGGCATCATCAAAGTGGGTTGGATTTCAGTACCTAAGAATAAGCACTTCTAAGCCAAGTGTGGCAACTTCACAATGTGACAAGAAAAGAAAAGGAAGATAAAAGACATGTACATTCTAAATCCTCAGTTTTAGATATAATGATTTAGATATAATGATCTATATTTTAGATACAATGATTTACATGCTTTGATTATACTCACCACTTTAGAAATCTTACTCTTTCTCTCTTTCTTTCTCACTCTCTCCTTTTTTCTTTATTACCGGGGATAAAACTCGGGACCTTATGCTTGCAAGGCAGGCACGGTTACCACTGAGCTAAATCCCTGGCAGAAATCTTACGTTTATGATTCATGCTATTGCTGTCAATAACTGTTGTAGGATGACCTAAAAACTGCATGGAGAGGTGGTGGATAGATATGGTGGCTGTCTCATGATCACATTCTCACTCTGACGTGAATATACTTTATTGAATATCAAATGTTTTCTCATTGCTGAGACAAAATACCCGGCACCCAAAGTTAAAGGAGAAAAGGTTTATTATAACTCACAGTTTGTAGAGGTTTCAGTTCATAGTTGGCTGGCTCCAAGCAGGCTGGCATGGCAAGGGGCATTGCAGAGGAGAAACAGTTCATGGTGGGCAGAGGGCAGCAAAGCAGTAAAGTAGCGAAGAAGCAGCAAGCGACAACAGCAGTCCTCTTTCTGTCCCATATATTTTATCCAGGCTACCCACCTTTAGAGCTGGTAGCACTCAAACCCAAGGTGAGCCACCATTAAACCTGGGATCGCACCATGAATCAATCCCAGCATCCCATCCTCATCCCAGCATCACATGCTCTAGATCCAACCACTTCCATAAAGCCCCACCTATGATTGCATGAGGCTTTGGGGAGACATTTAGATACAAGCTTAACATCAAGTCTAGTTTTCATCTTTTGGTTTTCCTCCCTGTTTTTAGTTCACAGAATCATCCAGTCCTTTCTTCCTTATTAAGACTTTATTTTATGCTAAGTGATATATGAATACAGTCTCATACTCAGACAATACATAGGTATGGTGGGAAAATTGATTCCCTGTAGCTTTCTCACTAAGAATTTGGCAGGTATTTTCCCAAATCTTTTCCTAAGCATTTACATTCAAAGTTATGTGCTACATACACAGGTATATTTTGCATAAGCAGAATCACTACAAACTTCAGCTTGCCCTTTTCATATAACTACATATCTTGGAGACTTTTGCATGTGTTTTTATGGGTCTGTCTCATACTTGTTAATAGCTGTACAGTATTCTACAGAATGGATAAAGCAGTTTAACCTCACTAAATGGACATTTAGTTTATTTCTAATTTTCACTGTCAGTCAAAAGTGAAGTTAACCCATTGTAAATAGTTTATGTTTTTAGTTTTATATTTCTTATTTATTAAGTTATGTAATTACTTATGCCTCATTTTTTAAAAACCCTCTTGGGGTGACAAGTCCTTCACTTTATAATGTAAGGTTGAAACAACTGAAAAGCTTTGTTTTGGAAGAAAAAGTTGACTGTAAGTTCTTTACAATTGTAGGCTTTATTAGCATTGCATTTCTCTTTAGATGTAATTATAAGGGCTGGGGATTTAGCTCAGTGATTCCACTGCCTGCCTCGCAAGCTCAAGGACCCGAGTTCGATCCCAGCTACAAAAAAAAATAAAAATAAAAAACAAGTTAGATGTAATTATAAACCAACAGCACTATAAGTTCCATAATTATTGTAGAGTTTTCACCTGGTTAGTTCAAAAGAAGGCTACATCTTTGAGGATTAGAATTAGAGCCCTAATCTCTACTTATAGCAAATGGAATCACAGTTGGTTGTCATCAGTGCTCTAGGTTAACATTTTTCCCATAGAGCTAGAGCCAAACATATGTGAATTCCCTTTTTCAATTTGAAATCCTGTTGTACATTTATTATGTAGAACTTTCTGCCAGCCTCTGTTGTCTAGCTGTTGCTAGTTTATCCGTACTCAAAATATTAAAAGCAGCCTAGAGAGGTGGCACACACCTGTAATCTCAGTGTTTAGGAGGGTGAGGCAGGAAGATTGCTGTAAGTTAAAAGCCAGCCTAAACAACATAGAGAAACCCTATCCTAAAAAACAAACAAAATTTAAAAGTGTACAAAAACTGCATATCTTTACATGTCTTGCCCTGTATATGTGCAGTTGCAAGGATGCGGAAGATTCTGATGGTTAAGCAGAATTAGAAGTTACATTTCAGGTATATGGGTTAGACTCTCTCAGAAGCCTGCCTGACATTAGAGTATTTCCTCAGCTTTGCTTTTCACAAATAGTAGGGGAGGGGAACAGGCTGACATTTGTTTTAGCTACCCAAAAAGGGCCGAAGTGGCTTTCCTGTTAGGTTTTGACTTCTTGCTTAGTTATGAAACCATATGAGACCTAGTTTGTTTTCATTCTGACCTCAGAATTAACCTCACCTTCCTTCCTCCCCTTTCTTTTTTTGGCTTCTGGGTTGCCTTTCTAATTAGTGAGTACACTTTAGTATGAAGGCATTGCAGTTGGTAGAAATTATTACATGTGCTGTGGTGGTTTTAGTTGTCCTGACTTTAAGCTTCCTCTTAAACAAATAATATAGGCAGCCTGTCATGTCTGAGGATTTAAATTCTTGTTTACTTTTTCATTTGTTGTGATTAAGATGAATTTTAAAAGAAAACCATTTCCTTTAAGAATTGCCTTGGCAAGAAGTTGGAAATCCTAGAACTTTGTTGCAAAGGAGTTTGTAGTTATTTGTTTTTTTGGTACCGGGGATCAAACTCGAGACGTTGCACTTGGGAGGCAGGCGGCTGAACCACTGAGCTAAATCCCATGTAATTGTTTGTTATGAATACATCTACTCAGATCCAGTGACCAGTTCTCTTATTGTTAGTGGGCAATTAGCCATTTTCATGGAGGAGAGACTGGTTAAGGAAGTGCAGCAAAAGTTCAGGACAAAGTGGAAGTAAGGGTTCAGAGTTGATAAATAGGGGTCCTGATTCATTGATTTTTGACTACTGACTAACCTTGAGGCATTTCACATTGTTTCTTTGCCCTCAGTCAGATAATTTTTTGTGGATTGTGTTATCAAAAGGTTCCATTTTCCACCAAGGAGTTTGTAAATATGAAGTGTTGCATGTTATCTTTCTTAAGGATGACAGCCTAGTAAACCTGCCTCTGATTAAAATTCTTAGGAGACAGTTCATTTGATAATTCAGCAGATATTTATTGAATATCTGTTATATGCAGGTATTTTCTAGGTTTTGTGAGTAGAGTGATGAACAAAATATTTGAATGTCCAGGTGGAACTGAAATTGGAGCTGGAAGACACATACTGAGACAACACAGAATATAGTATATAGTGCATTAGTGACAAATGCTAGGCAGCAAAATAAAGCAGGAAAGAAGACAGGAAGTGTTGAGTGTGGTCATGTGGCTTCATTATTATTGTAACTAGTTTCCTTTTTTTAAACCATGCATTTTATTTTATGCATTCAAAAATGTTCTGAGAAGAGGTCCAGAATACCAAAGGACCCTTGCTGTAATAAAGCTTAAGGTCCTGTATGAGGTCATTCTCCCACCCCTCTCCATGTAATTGCTGGTTTTTTAGTTTTGTTTGTATTGTATTGTGTTGTTTTGTTTTTGCAGTATTGGGGAATGAATCCAGGACTTCGTGCTTGCTAGACAAGTGCTCTGCGATTGAACTACATCCCTTGTCCCCTATGTGATTAAAAGATGTTTATTTCCATTCTTATGCTTTATGTGATAATGATGTGGTAGACTTTTCCATGTACATTTTCGTATTATATCTGGTAATTGTAGCTTCTTAGGTTTTCTTTATTTTAAGCCATCATTCATTTTGAGGCTAGTGTTGTAGGTCAAATTTTCCCTTTGTGTTTGCAGAATACCAGGGTGCCCTGGAGTCTTTGGAGGACTTGCTGGTAATTTATATTTATGTTTATGTCATTCTCGTTCAGGTTAGTCTAAACAAGTCAGATGCCTGGCCTTAAAGGAGACAAAAGCAAGAATAGATTAAGGAGTTGCTGCAATATTTGTGGGGCAGAAACAATATAGATTAACAGGTAAAAAAAAATGAGTAATCCTCTGATTTAACTCTTTAAGTGTGTGTCCCTGCACCACTTTCAAGATCATAAGCTTATACCTAGTGTCTGTATAAATATAAGAATTTCTGATCTAATTTCTCTTTTATTTTTCTTCCCTGTTTCCTCAAGAAATTGACAATCAATCACAATATATTATGCCTAGTGCTAGGAGAGAGACAAGCCCAAGTGTCAGTGAGTCCATAAAAGGAGAGCATTTAAGCCCAACAGCAAGGATGACTTTAGAGAGCTTACTGCACCAGTGGTACCAGACTGGATGCTCTCACTGCATTTCCTTTGCTCTCTTATGATCCATAGTTCTTTTTTTTAATGCAGGGTAAGCAAACTTGGCAGCTCACAATGTGCTTTTGTAGTCTCAAAGACATACCTTTCTAAGTGGTTGAAATAAATGTAAAGAATAATAATTTTTGACATGTGAAAACTGTATGAAATTCAGATTTCCGTGTCCATAACTTTATTGGAACACAGCCACGCTCATTCCTTTATGGATGGTCTGTGATCACTTTCTCCCCACAGCAGTACAGTTGAGCAACTAACATCAAAGGCATTATGGCCCACAAAGCCTAAAATATTCAGGTCCTTTACAGAAAAAGCCTATTCCTGCTTTAATGATTTTTAATGCCCTACTAAAATCCAGTACACTGAAATGATGATACCAAAAGGGATTCATGAAACACAGAAGGCTGAAATGATGATGTCAAAAGGAATGCATGAAATTCTGTTATCTTATTAGCTGCTTACAAGTAGTACACAGAAAATGCAAGTTCTCCTTTCTGTCTCTCATTAAAGCACAGTGCATACCTACTTTAGTGCACAGTAATAGGCATTTACCTTATTCTTGCTTTCTTTTTTGAATTTGGTCATGGGGAACATTTTCTTTTCTTTTTCTTTCTTTTTTTTTTCCCCCTTTCTGGGTACTGGGGATCAAACTAGGGACCTTGCAGTTGTGAGGCAGGCGGTGGAACCACTGAGCTAAATCCCTGGCCCCTGGGGAACATTTTCACACTTCCCAGCAAAAGGGTACCTAGTATGAGTCAAAATTACTCCAGAATATGCTTACCTGGAGAATAGGAAATACAGGTCCACTCTTGGGTGTGCTGTTAAACTAGCCGAAGAACACTGGGACTGTTCTTTAAACTCTCTGTAGGTCTCAGAAGAAAGTGTGGTTGATTGATGAGTTTACTAGATCATCTCTAGGCAGCTGTCAGCTCAGTAGAGATGTGGCTGCAGGTAGAAGAGTGACCTGTGTGTGAATTTTGTCTCTTCCTTTTTACTGTAGTGATCTTGAACAGCTTACTTGAATTCTGTGTCTGTGTTAGCTCATCTGAAAACCTGGCTATTACAATGGCTGTGTAAGAATGAAATGAGACCATGTTCTTAAACTGCTAGCACTAATAGGTGTATGTTTGTTCTGTGGTGCTGATGATGGAACCCAGGGCCTTGTGCATGCTAGGCAAGTCCTCTACCACCGAGGTATACTCTCAGCCTACTAATAGGTGTTTAGTATAACCATGAAAATTGTTATGACTGTGAACTCTTACTAAGATTTTTTTTTTTAAAGCAAAGGTCTCCCAGTAGTTTATTTTATTTTTTTATTTTTTTGGTACTGGGGATCAAACTTGGGTCCTTGTGCTTGCAAGGCACGATGCAGAACCACTGAGCTAAATCCCCAGCCCCCAGTAGTTTATTTTAATGAGTGATTAATAGCCCAGCAGTGTGCAGGAATATGTGATTTGATTGAAAACTACAATGAATGTTTAAAATTTAAAAAAAATATATTACAGTAGGGGCCAGGGGTTTAGCTCAGTGGTTTCGCTGCCTGCTGCACAAAGTCAAGGACCTGAGTTTGATCCCCGGTACCAAAAAAAAAATATATATATATGTATATATATATGTATATATATATATATTATAGTTATAGAAAAAGACATATTGTCACTAACCCCCCTCAGAATACTCCTCCTCACATTGAACACAGTAATCCCATCATTTTTGCCACTTTCCGAAACAACTCTGGAAGTCCTCTTTCATCAGTGTCTTTATTTGTGCTGTTGTGACTGCCTCAATGTCCTCAATCAATTCAAAATATTTACCTTCCATTGCCATTTAGCCGGAAGTTGTAGTGCCAGATCAAATGAATAAGGTGGATGAGAATATGTTGTAATGTTTTTATTTGACAGAAATTGCCATAAACATTTGATCAGTGAGGGTGATCAAAAATATGATGAATGCTGGAGATTTAGCTCAGTGGTTCCGCCGCCTGCCTGGCAAGTGCAAGGTCCTGAGTTCGATCCCTGGTACCAAAAAAAAAAAAAAAGATGAATGTTGAAATTTTTAAAAAATGGGGCTAGGGATGTAGGTCAGTGGCACTGTGCCTGCCTGGCAAGTGCAAGGTCCTGAGTTCGATCCCTGGTACCGGACAAAAAAAAAAAGCTTAACTTAAAAAGAAAAGAATTACAGGAAAAAACACATTGCCATTAATGCCCCTCAAAATAATCCCCCTTACTTTGAACACACTTATCCCATTATTCTTGGCAATGTGTCTTTTACTGCCATAAGTTTATTTACATTTAAACATTCCCTATATTTTTTTATCACTCCTTGTACATTTACATTTTTGCTGATGAATGGCTTCCTAAATACTTGAATACTTTGAAGAAGACTTCCCTTATCTGGGAAATTCCTGCTCATGTTTTATTTCTCATTGGCATGTGGAAATTATGCTTGGCCTGTGAACACATTTAGGAATGTTGTCATTTTTTTTTTTTTTGGAATGTTATCATTTTACCATGCTCATAGATGGTGTGGGAAAAAGATATTTCATTTGTCTGTCATTTCTCCTCTCCATTTTCTCCCCTTTCTATCCATTCTCAATAATTGGTTGAACTGTTTAATGAATAATTTTATTTCTCCATTGGAAGGTTAATTTTGATGAGACAGAACTTTTAACAGTTGATCATCATAATTTTTGATAGTTTAAAGGAAACATAGTTCCAGGGACAATAGGACAATGCATTTTTTAAAAGTTTAAAAGATCATAGTTAAGCGCGTAGGCATTGGAGCCATACAGCACAGTTGTGGTTCAAAGCCTGGCCTTACCATTTACTTACTGTCTATGATCTTGGCCTTTCAGTTCCTCGTAGGAAGAGTAATATTGAGAGGTACTGTGAAGATGACATGAAATTTTATATACAAAGATTTGTATATAGCTTGATTTCTTTCGTTGGGGTAGATGTTTTAGATAATCTATGTAAAGAGGATCACTTAGTCCAACTTAGTGAAACCTACATCCTTTGCATAATGGCAGTAACATTGGTGGCATATGCTGAGGCCATGTTTCTGCATCTGACCAGGGCAGTTGGAGTAGACCCAGCAAGAGCAAGAAGCTTGGTCGTTTTCCCTGGTAGCTCCAGCAGAGCTACTAGTGATCTACATTGCCTTCAGTGAGCAACAAGTCAAAAGGCTTTTGTTTTTGAATAATTTTCCTTTGATCTTCATTTATGAAACTCTATAACCTGGCCTTACCATTTACTTACTATGATCTTGGCCTTCCAGTTCCTTTTGGGAATAGTAATACTGAGAGTTACTGTGAAGATGACATGAAATTATCCATGTGAAGTGCTTAATAATCATGATGCCTGACTTATAGTCAGGATTTCCATCATTTTCATTGAGTAGGTTTAGAGGCCTATTCAGCATATTGCTTTCTTTGGATATAGAACTAAGTCTTCCTATCTCCCAAGCTTCAGTTTTTTGCTACCTGATATCAAGCTCCAGCCTTAGTGAATCTAGTAGCAGTTCCCTTAAAGTTATGTGGTCTCCTTCTTTTCTGTACACATGTCTGTGTTCTATCTGTGTAGAACACCTTCTTCCTTACCTTATTTTCACCTGTCTTACCCCTCAGGACCCATTAATGTATTTCCAGGAAGCCTCACTCACCCCCAACCATGTACTTTACAGGGTTCTGTAACCCTTCTGCTTCCCACCTTGCATCATAAGGAACGCCTTACTTGCTGTCACTTTGAGACTGTGTGCCTCGTAAGGACAACATTCTGCTCAGCTTTAGAATTACTGACTAGTGGAGAACAAGAGACAACCCTTCTCGGGCAGGTACCTTCTTATAGGGAAAACAAGTGGTTACACAATGACAAGTGTCCAAAGTGCTGCCATTAAGCAGAGTACAGTGGAGTAAATAGCAGGACTGAGCCTTGTCTGGACACATGAAAGAAGTCTCTTTCATTTTTTTTTTCCCCATTAAGTTTATTCGTACATTTTAGGTATAAAATACAGTTAACATTCATCAGTGGGATCTTGTACCATTACATGAGTATCTTGATTCTTATTTTTTTTCCCCTTCCCCTGCCCTCCCTTCACCCCCTCCACCCTTCCCTATTTGCAAAGACTTTGTTTCCATTTTTTTCCTTTTCTCATATTTTTTTCTTTTCCTTTCTTTCCTTTCCCCTACCCCTCCCACTTCTCTTGCTCCTTTAGACCTTTTCTTCCCATTATACAATATCAATTATACATTTTTAAAATCACAATATCAAGATTTAGGAGACATTACCACAGATTTTACAGAATTTAAAATGATATAGAAAGAAGTCTCTTTCTAAGCAAGTGATGTTTGTTTAGGTTGCAACCTGAAGGGTATGTAGGAATCAGCCAACTGAAGAGGGAGAAGCACTCCAAGTGGGGAAAACTACTCTAATAGGGCCATTTTGGCCAATGACTCAGGTTTGCTGTGCTTCATGTATCTCATTTTATAGGACAGGAATAACATAACCACCTCACAGGGTTGTTGTGAACATAAAGACTGTTTCAAGTCATTATCTTCTCGTTAGTACTTCTACAGTGATGTATAATTGATCCAGGATTATTTCTGGGCCCAAGTTTATTTATTGAATTGCTAAATGTGTAGATCTATTTGCTACACTTTTTTTGTAACCGTGTGCTTCACCTGTCCTAAAGCCTTCTCTTAATGATAAGAGGGCAGTTTGGGGGCCAGTGATTTAGCTTAGTGGCACCGCTCCTGCCTGGCAAGCGCAAGGTCCTGAGTTTGATTCCCAGTACCAGAAGAGAGAGAGAGAGAGAGAGAGCAGTTTGATTTAGCTTTTCATTTGTTCATTTTAATTAGAGAGATAAAATTCTGCCTTTCATTGCTGCGTAATTCTCTTGGTATGTCTAGCTTCTTAGGTCAGTGTTATTGGTTAGAATGTTTTTACCTTCAAGAAACAGAGCCATCAGCTCAGTGACTACTGAACCTATGAGACAATAATTACTTCAGTTAAGTATGGGCGTAGGGGGCTCCAGCTGATTGACTGAGCAGCTCAGCATTGAAAACCCAAGTTTATGTCTTCTCCCTGTGCTCCGTCCTCACTGGAGACTTGTCCTGGCCAGCTCCCTGTGGTCTCAGGTGGTCTTCTGCAATTTCAAGTGGCACCAGTAGACACCAGAATATCTAGCCAAGGAAGAGGAACTGTTTCTTTCCATATCTGTCTCTCTATTGATGAGTGTTAGAGTGGTTTCCACCTTTTGACTATTGAGAATAATGCTGCTGTTGAACATTGGTGTATGATAAATGATGATTTTGGTGCTGGGAATTGAATCCTTTGTTTAATGGGATTTAATTCTATAGTAAAGAAAATATAAACTAAATAAGTAAAAGTGATCTTAAAAGTAAGGCCTCTCTTTTGAATATCTTCTGGATTCCAAGTGATTTTCCAGGGTCAGAGAGCTAAGTTGCATTAAATAATTCAAGTGAATAAAAATACACATTAGTCACAAATTCAAATAGTTAACATAGGTATCTTTTACCTAACTAATAACTGTACTCATAGGCAAAATGAAGTGGAAAACTAGAATCTTTTAGGTATCTAAATCATTGAAATATCTAGGCAATTTTAATTTTTTTTTTTTTTT
>NW_004624767.1:20202787-20257866 GCF_000247695.1 Heterocephalus glaber | reverse complement strand
TTTTTTGAGACAGGGTCTCACTATGTAGTTCAGGTTGGCCTTGAACTCACTATGTAGCCCAGGTGGGCCTTGAACGCGTGGCAATCCTCCTGCCTCAGCCTCCTGAGTGCTGGGATTCTAATAAGTGTGTGCCACCATGCCCAGCATAGGCAACTTAAAAAAAATTTTTTATTTTTTTGGTACTGGGGATCAAACTTAGGACCTTGCACTTACCAGGCAGGTGTGGTGCCACTGAGCTACATTCCCGGCCCAACGTCGGTCTGAAGGCAACTTTTAATATTTATTTTTTAGGTATCCGTTGCAGTGGTCCACTTGATGTGTCAGTGTTCAGGCTTACCAGTCGGATTTTGTGCCTCATCTTTTGTTTTCTGATTTCTATCAACAGTATTCTCATAGTTGTATATAAGTTATCACTGGTTGGAGACAGAGGCAGTGACTAGAGAATACTCAAGACTCCAGTGAGAGAGCCTTGTTTTGGGCTTTGCATCACCCTTGGTTCCCAGTAATTGGGTGTTTCCTTGCTCCAAAATATGCCTGTGTTAATCACAAGAGATTAATAACTGGCAGACAGGTAGTCCTGGACGAGTAAATCCCAGTGGAGCCAGAAAGCTGGGTCTTGCTTTCCTTAATTGGATCCTGATTTAGAATCAGATATTGAACTGAAGAGAAAGCATCAAACATTATTAAAAGGGTTTAAATTACTGGTCTATCCATATTTAGAATTTTGTGCAATCATTTCCACTGTATATAATATTGAAATCCTTTGTGGTTGTCTGCTGCAGAAATGAGTCTTTGACCTACCAAGTTTAAATGCTTTTGACACCATTGGGAATTTTGAGAATTCTTAATTTAATCTGTGCTTGTCCTGGGTGGGGCAGGGATGAGGCAGAAGCTATCTCCTTTGCATCAAGGATTATGCTGTTTTTAAGTAAGCAAGGCCTGTGCTTTGCAATTCATGTTTAGCAGGTAATGAATTATTGGCATAATAAGTATTGTGTTCTAACTGTTATTTCTGGAGGCAGTAAAAAGCTAGCCAAGCAGAAAGATGAGTGGGAGGTGACTGGCAGCCCAGGGCCTGCAACTCAGTGCTGCAGGTGCTGAGTGTTTCATCAGAGTGGGAAGGAAGAAGGACCTAATGTGTTCTGCTAATGACTAACTTCCTCTGCCCATCTTGGTAGTAGTACCTACACCTCTCCTCTTTACCAGCCTGTGGCAAAGCAGAAATGCCAACTACTTTTCCCTCCTTTCCTACCTCAGACTTTAAGAGTGATCTCTCCTCTTTGACTGGTTCTTGTTCCCTTAGTAATTACTTAGCTCTTGTCAAGCAGGGACTTGTCCTGCCAAAGAGAAAGGGAAGGTCACCTTACCACACCCTCTGGTTCTCCATGACAGCCGTTTCTCTCCAAGAGTCATAGTGTTTGGACTCACATGCCTCCCTGAAGGAAAGGAGGAGTCGTTAAAGTAAAGACACGTTTAACTCAGCAGATTTTCTGCTCAACTGTCCACTGATTCACTGTTCATGTTTCTTCCAGTTATGGCTCTGGAGGAAAGTGGCAAAGAGGTAATAAAAGAGGCCTACTGGATCAAGGATGGAGCAGGCTTCTCCTCAGCAGGGTTTTCATTGTCCACCTCACTCATCAAGTTTGTGTTTAGGGCATTTGCATGAAGGTTTGAGTAGAAGTGTAAGGCTGAATTTCCTCTCAGTGAGCTGCAAATATAATTGGGGAGGTATGACAGGCCAAAAAGATGAAGATGTCAATAGAACTTCACATAAATGACAGAAATAATATGATTAATAGGACAAGCAAAGTACAGTTATCCTTTGGTATGCAGGGAATTGGTTCCAGGCCACCCCTCAGATATCTAAGTCCACAGACACTCAAGTCCCTTATATAAAATGGCATAATGTTTGCATGTACTGTAACTTATACATATACTCCTGTATACTTTTTTTTCCTGGTACCAGGAACTCAGGACCTTGTGCTTGCAAGGCAGGTGTGGCACCACTGAGCTAAATCCCCGGCTCTTCCTGTATACTTCAAATCATCTTTAGATTATCTGAACACCTTCCACAGTGGAAATGTTAATAGTTGTTGTACTGTGTTCTTTAGGAAATAATGACAAGGGAAAAAGTTTGTACATTTTTAGTACAGATATAATTTTTTTAAAATTTTGAAATAGACTCATTATGTTGCCCAGACTGGCTTTGAACTCCTGGGCTCAAGCAATCCTTCTGTCTTAACCTCCTGAGTATCTATAACTCCAGGTGCACGCCACTATACTCATTGGTCAGGTGTGATGTTTTTTCCCAAATACTTTCAATTTAAGGTTGCTTGACTCCTTGGATGCAGAACCTGTAGATACAGAGAGCCAATGGTATTTCAGACAGTGACTCAAGGAGTACTTGTCCCTTTGTAGATAGGGGCACTGTCATCAGAATCAGTCTTACTAAATGGGGATTGATGTCCTGTAGTGTTCTCTAGATTAAATGGTCCTAATACAATATAATAAATACTTTTATTTTCAGTTAGTTGAGAGGAAAGACACTATTTTTCAAAAAGCAAGTCTGAAAAAAAAGAACAATGGACATTATCTGTCCCCTTATAGGTGTACACAGTACAAAACTGTCAAGTTGCAGTGCCAACTAACATGTATCCTGAGTTTGAGAAAAACCTGTATATCTTACTACAGATTCATAGGAAATACAAGAGACAAAGAAACATAGTAAATGGTATTTTTTTGTTTTATGTAATCAGCAAACTTCAAACTACAGTTGTTTTCTAGGACCAAAAAAAAGAAAGAAAGAAAAACTAGTTTCTTCAACAAATAAATCATAAAAGGAGAAAAGTCTTTAAAGATAAAAAGAAACTTAACAGATAAATGAACCAATAGTCGAATGTAGATCTGATTCAGACAGAGTGAAGCAAGTTGTGTAAGGGAGGGGCTGTGATGTAGCACAGTGGTAGGGCACTTGCTTAGCATGTGTGAGGCCCTGGGTTTGATTCCCAGCACTGAAAAACAAAAAAACCAAAAACAGTGAGGCATTATGGGAAATGTGACTACTGATTATTTGGTGGTATTAAGATATACATTGATAGTTATTTTAAGTGTGCCCCTGGTGTGTTTTTAAAAAATATGTGATAGGGCCGGGGATTTAGTTCAGTGGTTCCGGCACCTTCCTTGCAAGGGCAAAGTCCCAAGTTTGATCCCTGGTACCAAAAAAAAAAAAAAAAAAGGAAAAAAAAAAATATGTGATGGTGTCTGGGATTTGCTTCACAGTAATCTAGGCAGAGGTGGGTGCAGCTCAGCAGTGGAGCACGCGCTTAGCGTGCACAAGTCTTGGTTTCCAATCCCGAGCACCACAAAAACAAAACAAAACAGTGTAGGCAAGGGAGGGGATAGGAGTATAGATGAGACAGAGATGGTCATGGATTGGTTAAAAACTGTTGATAAAATAGATTCTTTATACTGGTCCACTGAGTGTATATTTGAAAATTTCTAATTAGAATTTTTTAAATTTAAAAAATGAGTAAGGGCTGGGAGTTTAGCTTAGTGTAGACCATGCACAAGACCCTTAGTTAGTGTTTGTGACTGCTGTAGCACGTGGCAGCAGTTAGTGACTATATTTTAAGTGCATGAATGGGCCTTACAGGCAATGTCCCTGCAGTGAAGGGAGTCCTAAGTGACCTATGTGCTGCTGAATGGAGGGGTTGCTGCTTGTTCTTCAGTGAGAAGACAGCTGTAATTTCAGAGAATTTTAGGTTGAATCTGGCTCTGCCACTTCTGAAACCTTGAGACACAGTTACTTATCTACCCTGGAAGCATCTTTTGATTTATAGGATGGAGATAACTACACATATCCTATTGGTATTTTGTGAATAATAGATGAAATAACTAAGGAAGACACCCCCTGGAACAGCCACCACCTGGGAACGAAAGAATGTACCTCTTTTTTTTTTTTTTGGTACTGGGGATCGAACTCGGGTCTTTGGGCTTGCGCAGCAGGCGGTGAAACCACTGAGCTAAATCTCTAGCCCAGGATGTACCTCTCTAAATTCTGGAATGTGGGCCAACTAAACACCAGGTGTCTATGGTAAAAGCAGTATTTCTAACAGTGGTTCTTTTTATTGGTTTAGTTACGTTATGTAAATTTCAAGTTGCTGTTACTGAAATTGCACAGATGAGTAACCAACCATCTTCTAAGCGGGCAGTTGAAAGCACTCAAAGCCCGGGTCACTTAATGGCAATGGGAGACGGTCTGTGGTGTCCTAAAACTACTAAATCAGCTTTTTTTCCTTTCTAGTCATTTTTCTGCTCTTCTTTCCCTTTCTTTTGCATGTTTCTTAGCTTTCCCCCATCTCCTGCTCCTTGGCTTTCCCCCATCTCCTGCTCCTTGGCTTCACTAGTGGCCCCCGGAGGCATTACTGTCACCTGATGCTGAGGGCTAAGGATCTTTGCTAACCCTGATGGTGGTCATTGAGCTGTCCATAATGTTCATGGTTTATAAGGTAGCATAGGTCAGGAGATGTCATAGAAAGATTGTTTCCAGCAAGTCTGCACCAGAAGGACACACAAAGCGGCCTCTGAAGGAACAGATTGTCTTCTATGTACTGCCTATGTAAGCTCACAATTCAATAGAGCTTTTTGTTAGACAGACCTTATAAATAAAGCTTTCTTTTTTATCACAAATCTAATGATTTATAAAAATGTTTAATGGAAAAAACGGGACTAACAAGAGAGATGAATACTTGTCTTGATCAAGAGTGAAACTGAGCAAGATACTTCATTTTCAGATATCACATGTATACCTGTTTATTATAATTTCTCAGAGATATAAAAACTACTTTTAACATATCCATAAAAATATTAATTCCTGGGGCTGGGGATTTAGCTCAGTGGTTCCGGCGCCTGCCTTGAAAGCACAAGGTCCTGAGTTTGATCCCTGGTACCAAAAGAAAAGAAAAAAAATTGTCATTGCTTCAAGTATCTCTCAGCTCTAGCCTGAAATCCCTGTTAGCTTAATTGCCTGTGCCTGGGAAACACAGCCACACAGTGCTGCTGCCCAGGACCCTCCTGATGGGCCTGAGTGTCAGCAACAGAAACACCACAATGCAATCTCTTTAGCATTCTCTGGCCTTCCTTATTTCTAGGTACCAAATGACACAATATTTATCATTACCGTTGCTAAAGTAGATGAGCAAATGTAGGGACAGATGGCAGATAACTGATTGTGTATGTGTGTGTTTATTTGGGATATATTTTTTCTCTGTTAACCTGGATGTAAAAACATTTTAATGGTTTATAGTTTAGTTTTCTATTTCCAATTTGAAATTATTTTGTAAATATGGAAGTAAATCCAGTTGGATGCTTCCCCCTATACCCTGGCACCAGCTGAGGTGTCCTGGTGGGCGGTGCCCCCTGATGGCCTGTATGGAACCATGGTCATGATATTATTGTCTTGTTTCCACCTGCCTGGAGGTTCACTTCCCTCCCCAGCCTTTACTCACTCTTTAATCTGTCTTACATGCTAGGTAGTTTCTTATTTCCTCTTACCTCAAAAACTCCTTATTTTTTCTAAATATTAACTGGGGTACTTGATTCAGCAAAGCCACAGACTTATATTTAAATTTTCTTCAGGAATTTTCTATTACAAACCCAGGTCTAAAGTAGCTACAGAAAGGGGAATATAATATGTGATTATTTTTCTTCTTAAGATAAATCCCCAAGTTTTTCAGACTTGTTTCAGTAAAGGCTAAAGTGAGTAAGGAATAGAGCCAAGTGAGGTTAGGTGTCTGAGCCATGAAGTATAAGTACTGCAAGATGTCATTTTTATTCAGGAATTAGGGGAGAATCAATTCATAGATTCCTACTCTAAATCTTCATACCTGACTTTCCAGGATGCACATTTTTCCTATGTAGACCAGTCTCCTCTTGGTTTATTCAGTTAAGTCAAAGCTACATGTTCCTCCTTCCCTATATATTTTTGCTTGTTAGTATATTTCTTGAGCTGTTTTCATATTATTCCTTTCTTTTCTGTGAAATGGTTTCTGTTGTTTTTTGTTGTTGTTTTAACTTGGGACCACCAAGTTGTAAAGATGTATGTTTTCACCTGACAGTTGACCCTCAGGTAGACTGTCAAGTTGAGAAGGGTGATTTGATATCTTATATTTGTTTTTAAAATTAAATTAATCCCTGGGTCAGGGATTTAGCTCAGTGGTTTCGTTGCCTGCTGTGTAAGCACAAGGACCTGAGTTCGATCCCCCGTACCCAAAAAAAAAAAAAAAAATTAAATTAATTCCTGATAAGAGTTGCTTTTTTTTTTTTTTTTTTAAGAAGTTAGTCCTTGACCACTAGTTTAATACCATCTTCATTTTAGGTGACCTGTTTCACCAGTAGGCCTGTTACTCTCCATGACTAACTATGTAAGTGCTTATAATGGAATAAATTGCTTTTCTAAATTAAAAAAAAAAAGAAACCACAAAAACTCCTTATTTTGTCTCCACACTCATTCTTATTATACTTTTGAGCTAAAAATTCTCTCCCAGTCATAGCTAAACAGCAGTACTTGGCATGTCCGTATCTAGGAAAGAGGAAACACCTGATCTTTTTTTGTGTGTTTGGTGGTGGTTGTTGTTTTTTTTCTTTTGAGACAGGGTCTCTTTTGAGCTTACCATGTAGTCCAGAATGGCCTCAAACTCACAGAAATCCTCCTGCCTCAGCCTCCCAAGTGCTGGGATTACAGGCATGTGCCTCCACGCCTGGCAGAAATACCGTATTTTAAAGGGAAACTAGATGCCACAGTACTCAGTGTTACCAACCTCAGAGAAGTGACAGTGAACCTATGGCACGTGTGCCACAGTGGGCTGTTTGTATCATTGAAAGCTCTGAAACATTTGCCATCATTACTCTTAAGTGTTTGATATTTGTAAGTCATTCCCCAGCATATGTATCATTGTTAACTTCCCCAGCCTTCTCTAGTTAAGTTTGCTTTGTCTTAAGGTTTTTTTTGTTTTGTTTTGTTTTTTTTGGTACCGGGGATTGAACTTGGGTCCTTGCGCTTGTGCAGCAGGCGTCGAAACCACTGAGCTAAATCCCCGGCCCTGTCTTAAGGTTTTTAATTCGAAATAAATAAAATAATTCTTCAAGATTTATTTTACTTTATAAGTGACTAATATAGTCCAAGGGTCCTTTCTACTCAGCAAACATGCTGATGCTGAGCTCCTCGACCCATCACGGGCAAAGCATGCCCACTAGCATCCCTGTTCTTTCTGGTACATGGGTTCAGACTCTGCCTTGGACAATAACTTCTGGAACACATCTATTTATAAGTTGAATTTGTGTGCTATTTATTTTTCTATGCTTTTTACCTTATGTTTGGATTGTAGTGAAAGAGACATAAATATGAAAGTTTCTCTCATGGATCATGTGGTCTTACAACAAAGAACCATACTACTGAGATTACATAAATTCTTAATCCTTCATCCCTGATTCCCTCTTTAGTAATTACCTGTTGGCTATTAGTGGCTGAGGAGCTTAGGCAAGGGATGTGAACGAAACAAGGATGCCCAAAATGCCCTTGAGTATAGCAATCATGATTCAACAAATCATTCCTACTTCCTTTTTTTCTTCTCCAGAGAACACCATACCTAAAATAAAAGGTTAAGAGTGGTAAGCAGCATGGTTTCCAGTATTCAGGAAGTGTGAAAACCTATTATTACTTGACTTCATTTTCCTAACTGTTCCAAAGTTGATACATCTTTGGGATAGAATTGCATTTAAAGTTTGAAGCAACCTCAGTGATCTTGTAGTTGTTTCCTCTCTAATGTAGACCTCCCTTCCCAAAACTGCCAGAAGTTAGTCATCTAGGCTTGGCCTGAATGCTTAGATAGAGCAAGAATTCTGTACTTTTTAAGGAGACCCATTCCATTTATGGATTGTCCTAATTCTTCGTTCTGTATATTCAGTTGAAATTTAACTCATGAGAATTTCTACCATCAATTCTGATTCAACCATTTGTAGCAACAAATGACTATTTTTTCCCCTCTCACAGAATGCCCTTCAGTGTTTAGAAGACAGCTCTCAGCTTCCCTAGGGCTGAGTTTGACCCTTCTCGTGGTTTGTGGAGTTTTTTCTTCAAGTCTTGCTGTGAGTTGCGAATGTCCCCCAGTTTGTTCTTTGTTTTCAGGCTTTGTTTATAGTGGTGTGTAACATGGAGATTTTTTTTTTCTTTTTAAATTATTATTTATTTTGTGGGTTTTTTGCATTTTTTATTGGTTTATTTTAGATATACACAATTATAACATTCTCGTAGTGAATTTGTATCTGTACATGATACATCTTGCTTCTTTTTTTCCCAATCTCCTCTCCTCCCTTCAGCCCCTTTCCCCTCCTTATTTACAAAAGCTTTGTTTCCAATTTTTTCCTTTTATTCTTTTTTTCCCCCTTGTCCTTTCCTTCCTTTTCCTCTCCCCCGGAATTCTTTTTCTTTAATGTAGTTAAATTTATCATTTTAAAAAAATGGCCTCTGGACTTTATTCATACTTAGAAAGGTCTTGTCCTTTCTGAAGCTATTTTAAAAATACTGGGGCTGGGAATTTAGCTCAGTGGTTCGGCCGCCTGCCTCACAAGCATAAGGTCCCGAGTTCGATCTCCAGTACCAAAAAAAAAAATTCATCTTCTGGAAGTTACATGGATTTTTTTGTGTGTGTGTATGTTTAAATCTTTGATTCATCCAAAATTTATTTTGATATAAGATGTGAGGTAATGGTTTTTTTGAACCACCTACCCATTTACTCCAACATGTTTATTTCTTTTATTTTGCTGATTTAAAATGCTGTTATATTAAATTCATGACATACTTGAATCTATTCCCAGGATTTTTCATGTTTTGCTGCCAAGAAAACCATCACACATCTTATACCTTTGTGGATTTTGTTTTTGTTTTGTTATTTGTTTACTTATTTTTTTGAGATAGGGTCTCTCTTTGTAGTGCAGGCTGGCCTTGAACTCACTGTGTAGCCCAGGCTGTCCTGTAACCTGTGATCCTCTTGCCTCAGCCTCCCAAGTGTTGAGATTACAGGTGTGTGCAACCATGCCTGGTCCATTTAAATCTTTGTTTTTGAAAATTTCAGCCTAAATGTAAAACTTTTTGTTCAGTGTACCATCTAGCCTGTCAAGATGGCCTGTGACTTCTTGCAACCTCCTACTTTGTGCTACCTGCAGACTAATGGGAGTCTGTTATGACATTATCCAGCCCATTGATAAAGAGTGACAAAATGTTTTCCATTATAAGACTGTTCTTTGGGCTCCATTGGAGAGCTGTTGCTCCATCTTTCCTGTTTTAGAAATGCAGCATTCACTTTAATGTGAAAAGGAATAGCCCAAAAATCATTTTACAGTGTAGGATTTGATTCAGTAGGACTGGAGTTGGGCAAAATTCTGCATTTCTAATGAGTCCCTTGGCCATGCTGATCTTGCCAGGTCAGGGGCCACCCTGAATCTTTCTAGACTGAGACCAAGGCAAGTCCAGCAGAGTCTCTGGATACAGTGTATAAGGAGGCCCTGACTCCCAGGTTTGTCCACATGCCGACTTGCCCCATTCTAATCCCAGACCTGATATTGTGTCTTAGAGTGGTCAGAATTAGTTGATGGACATAGTAAATATGACATTTAAGAGGTGATTTCTTGGTGTCTGCATTTTTAAACAAGTTCCCCAGGTGATCCTGAAGCATACCAAAATTTGAAAATGACAAAGATTACTTCTTTCTCTCTCTCTCTCTCTCTCCAAGATAGGTCTTGCTGAGTAGTTCAGGCATGGCCTTGAGCTTACTGTGTACCCTAGGGTGGCCTCAAACTCTTGGTGATCCTTCTGCCTCAGCCTCCTGAGTGCTGGGATTGCAAACATGTGCCATCTCACCCAACTAAATTAGTTTCATAGATAAACTCTGTTGTGAAACAGTGCTTAAAATCTGAAAACATCACAATAGCCCCAGATATCGGCAGTGGTTGCTCAAGTGGTGCCAGACCACTGATGAAAGCCTGCTTGAATCTGACAAAACAAAACTTCATACCATGTATCAAAGACCTGGTAATGTGGTTTTTACTCAAAACCCCAATATTTAATAAAAACCTTAATTGAAGGTACACCATCAGCCAGTGTTTTTCAAGCTTTAATGTATATATAAGAATCTCCTGACATCTTGTTAAAATGCAGATTCTGATTAGGTAGGTCTGGGTAGAGCCCAGGATTCTGCATTTCTGACAGTTTCTCTTTTTTTATTTGTTTGTTTTTTGTTTTTTGAGGCAGGGTCTCCCTTTGTAGTTCAGGCTGACGCTGAACTCACTATATAGCCCAGGCTGGCCTCAAACTCACAATGATCCTCCTGCCTTAGCCTCCCGAGTGCTGGGATTACAGGCATGTGCCACCACACCCGGCATCTGACAGGTTCTTGATGATGCAAAAGCCTTGGGTCCACAGTTGTAGGCCACAGACACAAAGAAAAAAAAATTTTTTTCCTGGTGCTAGGGATCAAACTCAGGACCTTGTGCTTGTGAGGTGGGTGCGGCACCACTGAGCTAAATCCCCAGTCCCTGGAAATTTTTGACTGATAACTACTTAAGAACTTTTTTGCAGCCAGACATGGTGGCATACATCTGTAATCCCAGCTACTCAAGAAGCTGAGAGGAGGCTCACAAGTTCAAGGCCAGCCTGGGCAACTTATCAAGATTCTGTTTTAATACATTTTTTTAAAGGGCTGGGGTTGTAGCTCAGTGGTAGAACATCGTAGGTTTGATCCCCAGGCCTACCAAAGAGAGAGAGAGGGAGAGAGAGAGGCAGAACTTTTTCCTAAAGATTGAGAGTGTTTTGATGGGGAGTGTTTGGAGAACTTCTTGGATGCACATCACCATAGAGGGAAAGAGCCACTTAGCTAAGCAGAACGTTCCCAGCCACAGACAGCCCAGTCTGAGAAGCTGCTGTGCTCTGCAGCTATTGTGCACGGCTGAGGAAGGAATGCCCCACCCTTCCAATGTGTTTTTAAAACCTAGGACTAGATAATACATTTATATGGTCCAAACATTAAAGATATCTCTCTGTATGTCACCACTTAAAAAATTAATGTTAGCAAACTATAGATGTTGTTCTGCACTTTAATTTTTTTATTTGACAATTAATCTTCCACATGTCCACATAAAAAGCTTTGAGTTTTCTTTCAACAAGTTCATACTATCTTATTTTATGAATCTACCATAATTTAGCTAGATACTTATTTATGAACTTTAGATTGTTTCCAAACTCTTGCTATTACAGTCCTACAAAGAATATATTCACTTTTATATTTTATGTATGTTATACATTTTATTGTCTGTTCATTCACAGTATTCAGTGTTTAATGCAATGTTTTTATATCTTTATATTAGTACTAAACAAATTACACACAAACACACACACATATACACACAAAATGGTCCCTCATTAGTCCTGGGTGATTGGCTCCAGGACCTCCCTCAGATATCAAAATTTATGCATGCTTCAGCACTTCATATGAAATGCCATAGTGTTTGCATATACCCTATCTATATCTCTAGATGACTTATAATACCTACTACCATGTAAATGCTACATAAAGAGTAAATATAGTAAAGTGTATTGTTTAGGGAATAATGACAAGAGAAAAAGACTATACATGTTTAGTACAGAAACAATTTTTTCCCAACTTTTTTTTGTATGTGTGGTACTGGGGAATGAACCTAGGTTCTTCCCACTGAGCTATATCCCAATTCCTTTTTTATTTTTTATTTTGAGACAGTATCTTGCTAAGTCACCCAGGCTGGGCTCAAACTTGCAATTCTCCTGCCTCAGCCTTCAAGAGTGTAGAGATTATAGACGTGCCACCATGACTAATTTTTCTAAATATTTCTGATTGTAGTTGTTTGAATCCAAGGATGCAGAATCCATGAATATGAGAGTTGGCCGTGTGTGTGTGTGTGTGTGTGTGTGTGTGTGTGTAAGAGTGTTTATGTGTGTGGGGCATTACTTTCCTGCTACCTTGGAATAATGTTTTCCTTTCTTAAGAATCATCTTATTTTTTAAAAAGAAAGAGGTAATTTCTGTCTGTATATACCTGATGCATCCCCAAATTCAGAGTTGTTAGTTTAAATGAAAGGGGAATAGGACACCTGAGAAACAGTGGGGGAGGATTCATAGATTGCCATCTAACAGTATTTCTCCTCAAGAGCAGCCCTAGGAGATGATGTCCGAGGCTTTTGGATTCTGTCCCCTTACATGTTAACCATTTTCACTGGAAAAAACCCAAATCCATTAATGATGTTTGTATCTGGCATGCCATCACTGAGAAAATTAAATGAGTCACAAACCCAGGTTTAGCCTGCATCAACTCCAGCTATCTAGCTTGAATAGCACTTCCATTATTTACAGATAGGTTAGCTTAATCTATCTAGGAGGGATAGGGGCTATTTTTTCTGATGTAGCTTTTTAAAGCTACAGTCAGGTGGTGCTATTAATGAAACCACCAAACAAAAAGAATGATTTCCCTCCCAAACTGCATTATAGTTTTGTCAGGAATCTTGCAATTGGATTACCTTGTAATCAATACCACCTTATCAGTTAACTTTGCTTGTAATGGACTGTTGGCTTCAAGAGAGTGGGTTCTTTCAACCTTCTTGCAGTCTGGAAGAGACATTATCTGTGGCATTTTCACCTTCCTCAGGTGGGAAGCATCCTTATCCGAGCAACAGAGCACTAGTGAGGCTGTGGTGTTGTCAGTCTTACTTGTGCTGGGAAGGCCTTGTGGAGCTAATGCTGAGTGAGAGGAGCTGTGATTATATTTGGTTGCTTTGTAACCAATGCCCTGCGTGTGCTTAGCCAGGTTGGATTTGTTTGTCCCTGAGTCTTTAGTGTAGTTCTTATTCTTCCCCTTTGCATGTGCCTATCTTATTGGATTACTAAGGGAAGAACTGGATGGGAAATTTAGTTTGCCATGGTATTTGCTCTGACTAAATGTATAATACTCACCTTGGGAAGCTGTTGAAGACCTTTGTGATGAGAAAAAACATTTTAAGAAGTTTCATGAAGCTGAGCACAGTGACATCTGCTTCTAACCCCAGTTACTCAGAGGCTGAGGCAAAAGAATTACGAGTTCTAGCTCAGCCTGGGCACTTAGCCAGATCTTGTCTCAAAAGTGTTGGAGATGTATCTCGTTGTAGAATGATTGCCTAGCATGTGCTAGGCCCTAGGATTAATACCCCATACTGAAAAAAACAGTTCCATAAATAATATTGCAGTTAATTCAAGCTTGGTTATGTGCAATAAATGCTTACAGTGTCAGCACAGCAACAATATTGAAACAAATGCTTTTAATTTTGTGAGGTGCATATCTGAGAGTCAGAAATTCTCGAACTTTGCTTTTTATTGTTAAAGGTTATACTTAGCTTTTTCTTGGGTTGGGTCCTTATCAAAGAATGAGAAAACTGACAATAACAATAGCACCTGTTTGCTGAATAACAAGAGGGAGTTGGGTGATGTTCTGCACTTTTTTATAGGTTAAGGTACAGTAGTATGAGCTTTTTATTTTTGGTTTTTTATTTTGTTTTGTTTTGTTTTTTGAGACAGGTTCTATCTGTGTAGCCCAGGCTGGCCTCAAACTCACAGTGATCTACCTGCCTCAGCCTCCCAAGTGCTGGAATTACAGGTGTGCACCACCACACATGCCTGAGCCATTTCTATAACAAAGAAACTGTGTCATGTTGAGGGAGTGCATAGAGTTTCTTAGAGTTGGGGTTGTTATTTGTACAAATAAATATAGAAGTCTATCAGGACAGCTTACTTGGGTAATCAGCTTTTGGTAGCTTATGAGTGACTTCAGGTGACAGCCAATAGAGAGAACCCATGACTTACAAAAAGAAAAACAAAAAAATAGTCAAGCATTTCTCTTTTGTGTAAGAATCAAGGTGAGCTTGTACAGTTGCACAGCCTGTAATCCCAGTTGGCTCAGAAGGCTGAAGAAGGAGACCAGACTGGCCAACTTACAAAGACTCTGTCTCAAAATATAAACAGGTAGGTAGGTAGATAGATAGGGCTGGAATACAGCTCAGTGGTAGAATGTTTGTCTACCAGGCGTGTGACGCCTTGGGTTCAGTCTCCAATAGTTGGGAAAAATATAAACCATAGTGAAACCCACTCCTGGTAATTAGATAAGATATGAAGGAAACAAAGACTTATTTTTAGACCAGGTAGATTCATATAGCCATCTTTAAAAAGTTATGTTTTACTTTCTCAAAACCTAGAAGTATTATGTTATATTAGCTTTTGAAGAACGGATGTAAAGAATGTGAAAAATGTTTAATTTTCTGTTAATGTTAAATTTTCTGATCTGACATTTGATTAGTATTGTGTGATGACTTACAATGTCATCTCATGTGATACCCTTGAAGCTGAAAGTGAGTTGTTGTTTTTTTTGGTACTGGGGATTGAACTCGGGACCTTGCGCTTGCGAGGCAGGCAGCAGAACCACTGAATTAAATCCCCGGCCCTGAAAGTAAGATTTTAAAGTAGCTGAGGGTAGAATCAGGACCTTAGCAGTTAGAGTGAGGAAGTCAACAAATGCCTCCTCAAAAATCAACAATGATATAGGACACAGTTGTCAGAAACAGCCATTTCATGGTTGTTTTTCATGACTCTAGAAATAAATATAAGCAGCAATTTGAGGAATTGCTGAACTTCAGGTAGAAACAATGGGAATCTTTGTAATTCTTGCCTGAAGTTCCTCCTTCTCTTCCTTTTCTCCATTGGTGTAGTGGATCTGCCAGAGTGGGGCAGGCTATGAAAACTAGTGGCTTGGCTACCACAGTGAGTTCACTTGATTTGGAACAGAAAGCGGAGAGCTCTTGGAAAGGTATTGTCAGTAAAGGTAATGATCTCTGTGGTAAGTGAAAAAGGAAGGCTAGCTGTTCTGGTAGCCTGAGAGAGCAATCCCAAGTTGGTCAAGCAACACTAGACTGGCAGACTAGCCAAAAACAATCTCTCTGGAAATGAGACAGCAATAGAAAGGTTTGAAAAGCTGTCCACCCATCTCTGGCTGACTTAGAAGCCTATGCGCACATGCAGATAATATTGGAGAGTTTTTAGCTGTCCATGTATCCCAGGTTGATGTGAAGCTGCATGAATGTATGGAGGAGATGCAAAAGGACTCCATCAGAAAGTAAAAGTTGGAAGACCTAAAAACTGCCTGAACTTTACAAACCTTAATTCCTGCACAGCTCCATAAACTGAGATTGAAAGCCTAAATATGTGAACACAATCTTTAGCCAGTCATTGGTTGTATACACATGGGGATAGCCTGAGCAAATGAGGGGTAAAAACAAGAATTTGAAAGGAAAAGAAAAGAAACTGTGTAATGACATCAAGTGGCCACACACTGTGAGAGAGACAGACTTTTAGATCTGTTCCGGCCAATTTACTAAACAAATAAAAAACAAAACCACAACCTATGTGGGAAACTTTAATACAGAGTCACTACAATGTATTCTCTAAGTTACCCAATTTTTAACAAATTGTGCAACAAAAAAAACCAAGGAAAGATGATTCATATTCAGAGGAAATAATTAGTAGAAACTGAGTAAGTGAGCCTAGGTGTTGGACCTGGCAAACAAAGGCTTTAACACAGCTATTTTTAAACACATTCAAAGAATAAGGAAAACTAATATTTTTTTCAAAAATATGGTGACAAGAAACAAGGTGTAATATGTATATATAACCACTCCCTGAGATGATTGTAAACTGTGTGAATTCAAACATACACTAATAATATAAAAAATTATAAAAAAAAAAAGTATGGTGACAATAACTCAAAAAATCTCTCTCTCTTTTTTTTTTTGGTACCAGGGATTGAACTCGAGACCTTGCGCTTGCAAGGCAGGCAGCGGAACCACTGAGCTGAATCCCCGGCCTAACTTGATCAATCTCAATGAAACATAGAAACTAAAAAACAAACCAAATGCAATAACAAAAATGAAAAATTCTCCATAGGGATTCAACAGCCAATTTGAAATTCAGAAGAAAGAATCAGTGAATTTAAAAGATAGAATAATAGAAAATTATCAGTTCTGAAGAACAAAAAGTAAAAAGATTGAACCAAAAAATAAAATGAACAGAGCCTTACAGATCTGTGAGACAACATCAGACCTACCAGTATACATGTAGTGGAAAGGAGGAGTGTTCTTGTGTTCTGCACCAAAAGAATTAAACAGAGACATAATAATACAGGAATGAGGTTCTTTTGGGTTTTTTTGGTACCAGGGACCAAACTCAGGACCTTGTGCTTGAGAGGCAGGCAGCAGCACCTCTGAGCTAAATCCCTGGCCCAAGGTTCTTTCGTTCTTAATGTTTGAGCATGGGGGGTAGCAAACGGGACAGAAACAACAAGCTGACTCAAACTAGAGGGCAAGAAAGAGTAGTCATCGCACATAAAAATAGAGTTACATTTACATCTATATCTGCACTTTTCCTAGTAATCCTTTGTGTGACAAGTGTGTCTCCTTAGGTCTCCACCTGGGTATGTGACTTTTACTATGCTAATGAAGTAACAGTAACTTCAGTGCCTATACTTTAATGACTGTTCTATGCATGAATTTGCCCTTCACCATTGAGGAAAACATTGTTTTAAAGCAAGGTAGGCTATTGTTATGTCTTGGTGAGTGATTTATACAGCTAGGTTAACTACTTTGTTTTTCTTGGTCCTAACTTCCTAATGTGCTGCTGACTACATAGTCACTGAAAATAAATATAACTCCTCAGTCTCCCATCTTTAATACTTTGACTCCACAGCCCTGAAGGTATTAGCAACTGTCTTGAGAGGAAAAGGAAAGAAGAAAGAGAATAAGAAATAATAACCAAAAAATTCCTAAATTTGATTAAAATCATTAATCTAAGAACCCCCAAATAGGATACATACCAAGGAATCCACACTTAGACGCAACCCAGCAAAATTTTAAAAGACAAAAAAGAAAGGCTGGATGCAGCCAGAGAAAGACAGCTTATCAAATTTTGAGTATACTATGAACAGCAGCTGACTTCTCAGCAGAAACGATGAGAGCCAGAAAGCAGTGGAATAACACAGTGCTGAAAGAAAAAAAATCTCAATCAAAACATTTTTATGTAACAAAACTACCCTTTAACACTAAAGGCAAAGGGGCAGGGGATTAAGCTCAGTGGTTTTGCTGCTTGCTGTGCAAGCACAAGGACCGGAGTTCAATCCCTGGTACAAAAAAAAAACCAACAAAAACTAAAGGCAAAGTGGGGTGTGGTGGCACATGCCTGTAATCCCAGGACTTGGGAGGCTGAGACAGGAGGATTGGCATGAGTTTGAGGCCAGCCTGGACTACATAGCAAGACCTTGTCTCAAAAAACTAAAGGCAAAATACATTCCTAGAGAAACAAAGACTGAATTTGTTGCTAGCAGATCTATGTTGTAAGAAATGCTAAAAGAAGTTCTTTTTACTGAAAAGAAAATCCCGCTATTGGCAGTACTATAATTTGAATCCATAAGAAGTGGAAACACCAAGACTGCCACATAGGTGAGTGAATATAAGATGGTGTGTACAAATAGCTGAAGCTCTCTTGTAGTTTGTTAAGTATGATTGTCATAACCCTTTTTTTTTTTTTTGGTACCGGGGATCGAACTTGGGTCCTTCCGCTTTCGAGGTAGGTGGCAGAACCACTGAGCTAAATCCCCAGCCTCATAACCCTTTTGAAAGACAGTTTAGCAATAGCCATTAAAAATCTAAATGTATAGACTTAACACTTCTAGTTCTAACAATTTATATGGTGAAATACTAACAGCAGCTGTTCATAACAGCTAAAAACTACAAGCAAGTCAAATGTGCATCAGGAAAGGGCACATTAAGTAAATGGTTATGTGTTTATTTTAACTAAATATTATTGTAATCATTAAAAAGAATGAAGTCAGCCTTTATCTTCTACCATTGAAAGATGTCCACTCAATGTTATAAAATATGAATAATGTGATCCATTGAGTTAAAAAGAGATTAAGAAACACAGAAATATATACGCAAAGGTTTGTAGATACAAAATCACACACATTTTTTTCTTTAAAAAAAATTTTTTTTTGAGACAAGGTCTCACTTGTATAAGCCAGGCTGGCTTCGAACTTGCAGTGACCCTCCTGCCTCAGTATCCCGAATGTTGGGATTACAGGCATACGCCACCACATTCAGCTTCTTCAAACTTTTAACAGCAATCTTTAAGGGTTTATGGAATTGCTGTACTTTATTATGTATTTCCAAAATAAGTTATATATTTATATTATACGAGTACTACCTTATACATACACATACACACACACACACACATGCATGTACACACGCACAGTTTTTAAAAAGCAACTCCTAGCACAACACTAACTTTGATCTGGAATTGTGAGGGGTAATAAATTAGGTACTAAGCCTATGAACACACTTCACTTTCTTTTTTTCTTTTTGGTACCAGGGGATTGAACTCAGGACCTTGCACTTGCCAGACAGGCGAGGCACCACAGAGCTATATCCCTGGCCCACACGTCACTTTCTGCATCCATTCTATTCTCTGGTCTTCTTTGTTTGTGTGTGTGTGTGTGTGTGTGTGTGTGTGTGTGTGTGCTGTGCATTCACGCACCTATAATCCCAGCACTTATGAGGCTGAGGCAGGAGAATCCTGAATTTGAGGCCAGCCTGAACTACATAGTGAAATCCTGTCACAAAAAACAAGCAAGCAAACAAACAAACAAAAAGCCCCAAGATAATAATAGCTGGATGTGGTGGGACACGCCTGTAATCCCAGCATTTGGGAGGCTGAGGCAGGAGGATCCTTGACAGTTTACTGGGTTACAGAGTAAGTTCAAAGCCAGCCCTTGGGGCCGGGGGTTTAGCTCAGTGGTTCCGGGCCTGCCTCGCAACCGCAAGGTCCTGAGTTCAATCCCCGGTACCAAAAAAAAAAAAAAAAAAGCCAGCCCTGAACTACATAGAACATGTCTCAACCAACAACAACAACAAATAGTAATAATAATAAAATTAGAGGGTTTTTTTCTCCGAGTACTGGGGATCAAACCCAGGAGCACTTTACCATTGAGCCACATTCCTCAGCCTTTTTGTTTGTTTTTGGTACCGGGGATCGAACTCTGGACCTTGGGCTTGTGCGGCAGGCGCTGGAACCACTGAGCTAAATCCCCAGCCCTCGGCCCTCCTCGGCCTTTTTTTAATTTTAATTTTTTATTTTGAGATAGAATCTTTTTTTTTTGGTACCTGGGATCAAACTCGGGTCCTAGTGCTTGCGCAGCAGGCGGCAAAACCACTGAGCTAAATCCCCGGCCCTAGAATCTTATTATGATGCTAAAGTAGGACTCAAATTTGCCATCTTCCTGACTCAGCCTCTTTCAGTGCTAGGATTACAAGGATGTACCACTGTGCCTAAGGTGTTATTTTCAAATTCCAAAAAGTAAATTTACTTGTAAATTATTTTCAGCTAGATTAGAAGAAATTTTCAGTAAGGGAGATGGAATGAAATGTTTGCTCAAACCTTCCCACAGACAACCGTGAAAAGACCTGGACAAAATATAAGAAATAACAAAAAGCACCCAAAAAGTCCCTGTAGAACCTGGAGGAGCAAGAATTGCATATTTTGTGACTTTTTGCTAGGTGTGCTCCCAGTTCCATGTTGCTCTAGTGAAATGAAAAGACAAGCAGAAAACTGCAGCCTTGCAGGTGGGAGGTGCCAGAGAAGAGAAGTTAGGAATGGAAGCACAACAGGAAAACATGCAGCTAAATCCTGGGAGCAAGAGAGAACTGCAGCGAGGCCCAGTGGCTCAGTAAAAAGTAAAACCCAATTCCTGGTCACTGATGAACTCAGTCCGCTTAAATATATAGAGGAAAGCAAAAAAGTAAAAGTAAAAACCAGCCAGGGCTGGGGATTTAGCTCAGTGATTTCACCGCCTGCTGCGCAAGCGCAAGAACCCGAGTTCTATCCCCGGTACCAAAAAACCCCCCAAAAAACAAAAACACCAGCCAGCCAAACAAAGATCCCAAAAAAGTGAGTAAAGGCCCTTGAAGGACAGACTTATACTAGGAGATCAGTGTTTGATGGCTTGTTTTGTTTTGTTTGATTTTTATTTTTTAACAGCATACTGAATTCCTAAACTGCGAGGTTTGGGCAGTAGAAAGCTGAAAGCTTACTGGCTTGGGCTGTCAGTGAACAAGCCCTTAAACTTGCAGCACAGCTGGAAAATTAGGGGGAAATCATAAAGAAACACAAAAATCACAGAGTTGAGACCCTAAGTCTGAACATAAGCTGCCCAAATCTTTGGCTGTCTTCCAAGTTACACAGGTGCAGGGAAGACCCCCAGGGTGCCAGGCTAAAAAACGCAGCAGCTAGAAGCTACAAGAACTGAGCAGAGGGGCGGGGATTTAGCTCAGTGGTTTTGCTGCTTGCCGCGCAAGCGCTAGGACCCGAGTTCGATCCCTGGTACAAAAAAAAAAAAAAAGAACTGAGCAGAGACACCAACTGCTGTGTGCCACAGGACACACAAATTTACAGTTTGAATTCAGACAACTGCCTATCAGAAAAAAAAAATCCTCAGATAAACACGCAGGATCCAGAATGCTACAATGTCTTATCTACAGTGTCCAGTTTTCTGCCTATAGTTACTAGGCATGGAAGGAAACAGAAAAATGTAACATATTGAGGAAGGACAGCAGCTGTGAATGCCTAAAGTAGGTATAGACACTGAATTTTATAGACCAACTTCAAAGCAAAGAATTCACTATGCTCATACATAGGATTGAAGAATTATGACAAATATGATCAAAGGTAAAATAAATGAATTGAGAAATTCTAACAGGCATGGAAACTGAAAACATGGTGTAGAGCTGAAATAAATTAGTAACTGAAATTTTAAAACTCATAGATGTGTTCAGGAGTTTTGAAATGATAGGAAAGAAGAATCTGTACTTGCAGATCAGTGGAAATTGCCCTATTCGAAGAAGAGAAATAGGAAAATGGAAAAAAAGTGAATGGATCCTAAAAGACCTATAAAACAATATTAAGAAATCCGTTGTGGCTGTAATTGGGTCCTAGAAAGGGAAGATGAAAATGAAAAAAAAATTTTTAAGAAATAATACCCCTAGACTTCTCAAATTTAGTAGGAAATATAATTTATAGGTTCATTGGAAAAAGGCAAATCATAGCTAAACTGCTGAAACCAAAGATAAAAAGGAAATTTTGAAAGCAGATAAATAAAAATGACACATTACCTAAAAGGAATCAGTGTTACAAATATGACCAACTTCTTGTCAGAAACTATGGAGACCAGAAGACACCAGAACAGTGTAGTCAAATACTAAATGAAAACAAAACCAAACCCTGTCGACCAAGAATTCAAGATCCAGAAAAAACTATTTTTTCATAATGTAGGATAAAGATATTTTAAAACAAAAATTGAAGTAATTCATCACCAGTAGATTTAGACTAAAAGTTGTTTTTAGGATGAAGGAAAATGACCCCAGCCAGTAGCCCACATCTACAGGAAGAGATCAAGGGGACTGGAAATGGTAAATATGTGATTAAATTAAAAGACCATTTATGAGGGGCTCGAGATCAGTGGTGGAGCACTTGCTATCATGCATAAGGTCCTGGGTTCAATCCCTAGCACCACAAAAGGGTGGAGGAATTTTTTTCTTCTCTCATTTCTTTAAGAGACAATATGATTTTAAAGCAAACACTGTAGTTCTGAGTTTATAATGCAAATATAGAGATATTTGTTAACAATATGCTATGATGGGGAGAGTGGATGGAAATTTATTTTGTAAGGCTCATACATTTTACCTGTTTAGAAGAGATATTTTTTCCCTCTGTCACTCCCAAGAGACACAGTTTAAATACATAGTTAGGGGCCGGGGGGGATTTGGCTGAGTGGTTCCTGCGCCTGCCTCGAAAGCACAAGGTCCCGAGTTCGATCCTCGGTACCAAAAAAAAAAACAAAAAACCCCACAAAAAACAAAAATAAATACATAATTAGGTTGAAAGTAAAAGGATGGAAGGGCATTGGACCTGCCTGGCAAGTGCAAGATTCTGAATTTGATCCACAGTATAGGGTGGTAGTAAGAGGGGGAGGTATACCATGCAGACAGTAAGCAAAAGAAAGCTGAAGTGGCTATATTAATATCAAATAGAATAAAGTTCAAGACAAGGAATATTACTAGAGATAAAAAGGGACATTTTATAATGTCAAAAGGAATAGTACCTCAAGGAGATATAAATATCTTCAATGTGTACGATCCTAATAACAGAGCTTCAAAATCTGACATAAAAACTGATATAAAGTGAGAAGTAGACAAATCTACAATTATGATTAGCGATTTTAACATTCTTTTTCAGTTTGATAAAAAAAAATAGGTAAGGATATAAAAGATCTCAACAGCACTATAATCAGCTTAACCTAAATGTCATTTGTAAATCATTTTATAGAACACATTTCATTTTTACAGGTACGTGAAGCAATAACCAAGCTGTTAACAATGTGCTAGTAACCAAGATGTTAACGATATAAATAGTTCCACTTATCATATCATTCAGATACATGAAGTACTTAGCAATAAATTTAGCTAAAGGTATGCAAAAACCTACACACTGAAAACAACAAATGAGAAAAAAGACCTAACAGGCCTCAGTATCACGAAAAGAGCAGCTTTTCTACAAATTAATCTTTTTTTTTTTTTTGGTACTGGGGATCAAACTCAAGACCTTGCACTTGCCAGGCAGGCACTGTGCCACTGAGCTAAATCCTCGGCCCTACTACAAATTAATCTATAGATTCAGTACAATCTCAATCAAAATTTCTACTTTTTTATTATGGAAATTGACATGCAGTTTCTAAAATGTATATAGAATAGGCAAAAAAGGAATAGACATTTTGTTATTTATCTGTGTATTGATTTTTGTTTTTTTGTTTTGATACCAGGGATCAAACTCCAGACCTTGCCTTTCGGGGCAGGCAGCACCACTGAGCTAAATCCCCTGGCCCCTGTATTGAGTTTTTGAGGCAAGGTTTCACTGTGTAGTTCAGGCAGGCCTTGAGCTCACTATGTAGCCCAGCCTGGCCTCAAATTCACAATGATCCTTTTGCCTAAGCCTCCTGAGTGCTGGGACTACAGGCGTGTGTCACCAGGCCTGAACTACATGGTGAGATCCTGTCTCAAACAAAACAAAACAAAATAAACAAAAAATGGTTATGCATAGATCATTGTAGTATAATGTCTTTAACTCTTTTGGGAGAATACCTAGAAGGGGAATATCTGGGTCAAATGGAATTTGTAGTTTTAGTTTTTTGCAGAATCTCCATACTGATTTCCATAGTGGAAATTTACATTCCGAGCAACAATGTAGAAGGCTTCCCTTTTCCCACAACTTTGCCAGCATTTGTTATTATTTGATTTCTTGATGATGGCCATTCTTTTGGAGGTAAGATAGAATCTCAGTGTTGTTTTAATTTACACTTTTCTAATGGCCAGCAATGTTGAGCATTTCTTCATGTACAGTGATACCACTGAATATATTAAACATTTGTTATTCTGTGAAGTGTCTGTTCATGTAACTTGCCCAACTTTTTGATTGGGTCTTTTATTTTAGGAAGTCTAGTTTTTTTAGTTCTTTATATATTTTAGAGATCAGCCCACTGTGGAATAGCTGGAAAAAAATTTTCCCCACTCTTATGTTTTCCTTTCACTCTGTTGGTAGTTTCTTTCGCTGTGCAGAAGCTTTTTAATTTAATATCCCGTTTGTTGATTCTCAGTACTATTTCCTGTGCAATTGAGGTTCTGTTCAGAAAGTCTTTGCCTTTGACTTAGTTGTACTTACTTTTTTATCTTCCAGCAGTTATGTTATGTCTTAACATTTAGTTCTTTGGTCCATTTTGATTTTAGTTTAGTACACAGTGAGAGGGTCTAGATTCAATCTTCTACATGTTGATAGCTGATTTTCCCAACACCATTTATTAAAGAGGCTTTCCTCTAGTATATATTTTTAGGCCCTTTGTCAAAGATCAAACAGTTGAATGTGCTTGGGTCTGTTTCTGCATCCTCTGTTCTGTTCCATTGATCCTCATGTCTGTTTTTGTCCTAGTACAATGCTGTTTTTATCACTGTAGCTTTGTAATGTAACTTCAAGTCCAGAATTGTGAGCCTCCTGCTTTGCTCTTGTTACACCCAGGATTGCTTTTGCTGTTCTCTGTCTCTCCTGGTTCCATTCTCCAGTTCTGTGAAGAATACTGATGGAATTTTGTTGGCATTAAATCTGTGTATCAGTTTTGGAAATATGGCCATTTTTACTATATTGGTTTTGCCTATCCAGGAAGGCAGTTTCTGTTAAAATTAAACATGCAGCTTACAAAAGGACCCAGTAATTTCATTCCTAGATATTTGATTGGAAGCAACCCAGTGACTGATCATCAACAGATGAATGGATAAATAAATTGTGATGTGCCAATCAGTGAACAGTTAATTAAAAGGAACATTGGTATACACTACAACATGAATCAACCACAAAAACATGCTATGTGAAAGAAGCCAGACCCAAAGGTATACATTTTATATGATTCTACCTATATAAAAGTCAGAAAGATACAAACCAATATATAGTGACAACAGAACAAATCAGTTGCTTAGGGCTTGAAGTTGAGACTGATTGCAGAAAGGCACAAGGAATTAATTTTAGGGATGATGGAAATGTCCTATATCTTGATTATAGTAATGTTTATAATGGTTTTATAGTATGCGTACTTAATATTTATTACGTATAAATTGTACTCCCTTGATAAAGTTGCTTGTTTTTTTTTTTTATTTTTCGTGGTACCGGGTATCAAATTCCTTGCGCTTGCGAGGCAAACAGTGGAACCACTGAGCTAAATCCCTGGCCCAATTAAGTTGATTTTTTAAAAAATCTCTGCACTAGGGCCGGGGATTTAGCTCAGTGGTTTCACTGCCTGCTGCGCAAGCGCTGGGACCTGAGTTTGATCCCCAGTACCAAAAAAAAAAAGATTCTATCTCAAAATAAAAAATTAAAATTAAAAAAAGGCCGAGGAGGGCCAAGGGCCAGGGATTTAGCTCAGTGGTTTTGCCGCCTGCTGCGTAAGTGCAAGGACCCGAGTTCGATCCCTGGTACAAAAAAAAAAAAAAAAATCTCTGCACTAAATGGGGGATTTAGCTCAGTGGCACAGTGCCTGCCTGGCAAGCACAAATTCCTGAGTTTGATCCCCAGTACCAAAAAAAAAACCTTTCCACTATTTAAAGGAAGGATATTGTCTATTCATTCACTAGATCAGTGATGGCAAACCTTTTAGAACTTTCAATGATACAAACAGCCTGCTGCTGCACACATGCCATAGGTTTACCACCACTGCACTAGATGATTATTAACTCCTTTATTGATTATTCTTTGTTTTGTAGATCAACACAGTAAAACTTAAATTTAATAATTGTAATTGTGGTGTGAACATTAATATATGTGTGATAGTTAATTTTGATTGTCAACTTGAATGGATTGAGAAATTCCTGAGATACTAGTAAAGCTCAATTCTGGGAATGTTTGTGAGGGTGTTTCCAGAGAGGACTGTCATGTAGGACAGCACTGTTTTGTGTTTTGGTTTTTGAGACAGAGCCTTACTATGTACTTTAGGCTGGCTTTGAACTCCCTCTGTAGCCTGGCTGGTCTTAAACTCTTTACAATCCTCCTGCCTTAGCCTTCTGAGTGCTGGAATTACAGACATGTGCCACCATGCCCAGCTTATTCTCTTTTTCATAACCTCTTATTTTGTTGAGTTATCAGTGTCCTCTTTGTGGTCATGCTCTATGAAGAATGTTCCCATCCCAAGTTCTGGTGATCTTGCTTTGTGTGACAGTTCTGCTTCTTCTCAGTGTCTCAGGATGATGCATGTTACCCCTTTATGACCAACAGCAGATAAGCAGAAGTCTTCTGGGAGGATCTTTTAGAAAGATAGAGAAATGTGATGGGTTGTATTTGCTGCTTCCCTAACATTACAAAAATGACAGTAAAGGAATTTTCTTTTAAAAGGGCTAAATCTCTAAAGATTAAGAGAATGAGAGAGGAGACAGCAGGGAGCTAAAATTTTACCTACAAAATTTTTGAAAGCTGAAATATAAGTGCAATTTTCTCTCTTCTACCAAGTAAATATATCCAGTAGAGGAAACTAATTGGAAGCAAACTATTCCTTAGTCACAAGTAGGCCATGTTCTGGAATACAATTTAAGTACTTTAGAATGTGGGGCTAAAGCAAAACATCAGTTGAAAGTCTGAATGTGGAAGAGTTAGTGCCCCAGACCCCCTCATCCCACCCTTTCAGGTTACTATCCTTCCCCTATTCCTGCCAAAAATGGGAGATTTCACATCTGTAAAAATTAAAAGGAGGAGCCAGGCATGGTGGTGCATGTCTGTAATCCTAGCACTTGGGAGGCTGAGGCAGAAGGATTGCTGAAAGTTTGAGGCCAGCCTGGGCTCCATTGTGAGTTAAAGGCCAGCCTGAACTACATAGTGAGGTCCTGTCTCTTAACAAAAAGAAGAGAAAGTGTGTGTATCAAAGTCTGGACCAGAGGCCCTGTTACACCTGAGGGTGGGGAGCAGATTTCTTACCCAAAAATAGTGAGACTAAGTACAAATCTACATATTCAACAAGGAGAGCTTTCCAAAAACCTTCCCATTTTGGCATCCACAGTTCTGGCTTGTTGGGCTTTTTATCATGTCACCACTTCTGCCCCCCAAGACACTGGAAGATTTATCTTGGAGGAACTGACCATTACTTCCTTGGTTCCTTGAATATTAGTTTACAAGGCCCCCAGGCAAAAGAGCATAACATTCTTCTCTGGGGAAATTGACCGGCCTATGGGAAAATCTGTGATATTTCTACTTTGCCTATCCAGTTGCATTCTGGTATAGCCCAATATTAAACAAACTGTGCTCATACACACAGTTTTAGTTAGCTCTTTAATACCTCTTATTTTGCATATGAGCAGAATGTAAGGATCTCCAGACATTTGAAGAAAGCCTGTGGTTTGAAAAACAAATTCCTCCCTGGGGTAAGATTTTTAGGAAGTCTAGGAAATAGCAGGATGCTGCATAAAGGAACTAGTCTGGAATGTACTCGAAAATTGAAAACAGTCCTAAGTGAACATTGCCATAAAGAAGTTGGGAGATAAAATTGAAGAAATCTGGAAAATAAAGGGACAAACTAGAAAGAAGAAATTAAAAAGTTAAAGGCTATCTATGAGGTCTAGTATCTGACTAATTGGACTTCTAGAAAGAGAAGCTGAAAGGCAAAACATTATTAAAGAAACAAGAATGAGATACTTTCCCAATAGTTAAAAGTTCTCAGATAGATAGGGACTACCTAATATCCACAATGGAAAAAAAAAAGTGAGTGAAAAGGAACCACAACAAAGTACATTATTATGAAATATTAGCACAATGGTAACAGATTTTTAAAGCATCCCGAGAGAAAAGTCACATTAGAATCTAAAACAAGTGACATTAGGCCATTTAAGAACAGCACTGGAGGGCCGGGGGTTTGGCTCAGTGGTTTTGCCACCTGCTGTGCAAGCGCAAGGACCCGAGTTCAATCCCTGCCCCCCCCCCAAAAGACTCATCCTGAAGAACAGCACTGGAATCTAAAAGATATAGATTAATGCATTCTAAAGTCTAATAGAAACTTTTCTAGCTATAATTCTATACCCAGCCCAACTGTCAAATCAAGTATGAAAATAAAACTTTTCAGAAATGTAAAGTCTCAAAACATTTACTTGAAATCTGCCTTTTCTCAGAATAACTAGAGGATGTGGCCTTCTAAAACTAAACTAAGAAGACCTGGAGTCCAGCAAACAAGGGATTCAAACCAGGACACAAGGCAAATGTCTAAGGTATTGGCAAGGAAAAGTCCAAAGATGACAACACAGTTGGCCCAGGCCAGATTGGAACTGAGAACCTGGGCTCCAGAAAGGATGTCTTCTAGGAAAAATTGAACTCAGAGACTGTATCATAAAATATGTTGCATTGAAGACATTTTAGAGTCCTGTTGACTATTTTTTTTTAAGAAAAAGACAAAAATTTTTAAAAGTTATATGAGGAAAGAAATATGGCATACCACACGACTAAACAGATAGTATGTATGCAGTCACAATCATGTACTGAATATCAATTTAATAAAATATTGCCATATAATGAAAGAAGTTGGTGTGTATGTCTCTTCATGGGGTTGGAGAGTTAAACCTTAATTTTATGGGGAAAGTTCTCAGTGAATAATGTCTAGAGTTGAAAAACTTAGATATAAACTTTGAGTGTTTGTATCTGTAGGCTATGTGTTATTTAGATTATTTAGAATATGAAGATAAATACCTGGAGGATTGAAAAGGGTTATCTCTATATCTTAGTCATGTTTCTAGTCACTGAGACACAATATCTAACATGCACAACTTAAGGGGGGAGTGGTTTATTTTGGCTCACAGTTATAATCCATAGTTGGCCTGCTCCAGGTCAGACAACATGGCAGAGGTGCGTAGTGGAAGAAAGCTGCTCCCATCAGGGGCCAGGAAGCAGTGACAGAAGGAAGAAACTAGGAGGGAAATACACCTTTCTGGGTCTCACCCCCATTGACCCGCCTCTTTTGATCAGGCCCCTTCTTCTTTTTGGGTGGTTTTTTTTTTTTTTGGTACTGGGAATTGAACTCGCGACCTTGCCCTTGCCAGGCAGGCAGCAGAACCACTGAGCTAAATCCCCAGCTCCCAAGGCCCCTTCTTCTAACATCACAGTTAGATATAGTGCCCCCATGACTCAATCACATTTCAAAAGCCCCACCTTTGAGTACATGAGGCTTTGGAGTGGAAATCTGGATATAAATGATAACATCTTGCAAAGTGCAGAAGGATGGAAAAGAAAAGTGTTTGTGGATTAAGTCTTGCAGTACCATTTGGTCTTTTAAGTATAGTAGTGCTTTCTTATCCATCATTTCCATTATTCTAGTCAACCACAATCAGGAAACATTACATAGAAAATTCCAGAAATAAACAATTCATAGTTTTTAAATTACATGCTGTTCTTTGTAGTATGATATATCTCCCACTGTCCTGTTCCACCCTTTCCAGGATGTGAATCCTCCCTCAGGCATATCCACACTGTATATACTACCTATCTGTTATTCACATAGTAGCTGTCCTAGTTGTCAGACTGGCTGTGATGGTATCTCAGTGTTTGTGCCCAAGTAATCCTTACTCATTAATGGCTCCAAATGCAAGAATAGTGATGCTGGCACTTTGGATACACCAAAGAAAAGCTTTATTGTGCTTCCTTTGAAAAGGTACAGTTATTTTGAGAGAGAGAGAGAGAGACAGTATGTGTATAACTTCTATTCTAATTGCTCAATTTTATTTTCATTGTTGTTAATCTCTTAGTTTATAAATTAAACTTCAGATTAGGTATGTATGTATAGTAAAAATCATAGTACAGTGTTTATTTAGTTCTATGTATCCACAGTTGCAGGCATCCCCTAGGGTTCTTAAAATATCCTATGAATAAGAAGGAACTAGTGTAATATATACTATTTTTATACAAATAAAAATTACATTTTAAAAAAGAACTTGGAGGTGACCAGATGTGGTAGCACACATCTATAATCCCAGGACTGGGGAGACTGAGACTGAGACAAGAGGATTGAAAGTTTGAGGCTCACCTGGGAAATTTAGCAAATTGTGTCTCAAAGTTTTAAAATATTTTTAAAGGGCTAATGTAGCCCAGTGGTAGAATGCTTTCCTAGCATGTGCAAACCTCTGGACTCAATCCTCAGTACTTCAAAATAAAAATAAAAGAACTTAGGAATAGAGTCCTTATTTTTTGCTCCTGTCTATTGGTATGTGGTGGCTGTTGAGGATATCGTAACAGGAGCTATGGCAGCCTTTATATGACTATGAGTAGAATGTGCCAACATGCTACAGATGACAAAGAACTTAACTGTTTTTCTACATTTTCTTCTTTTCTCTTTTTTGCATTTTCTCTTTCTCATGATAGGAATTGGATCCAGGGCCTTATGCTTGCTAGGTAAGCACTCTACCCCTGAGCTGCATCCTCAATCCTTTTTATTTTTTATTTTGGGACAGAATTACAAAATAAAAGTAACCTGTCCACAGTCCAGGTAGGAGGTATGTTTATTGCTACTGAGGTGGTCATTTCTTCTAAGCCATTTCAGTGAGCAGAACTAAGGGTTGGTTCTCTTCTTCTTCTTCTTTCTTCTTTCTTCTTCTTCTTCTTTAAAAAAACGTGGCTATATACTGATCATGATAAAGACTGCAGAGTTTTTAACTTATTTTTTGTTTGCATTTCTTTTATGCTGAAAACTTAGTTAATTGGCATTATTATGTTCTTTATTCTAGACTACATATGGCATTTAAAAAATAACACTGTGTGTAAATCAGGCATGGTGGTACATGTCTATAATCCCAGCACTCAGGAGGCTGAGCCAGGAGGATCGCTGTGAGTTCGAGGCCAACCTGAGCTACATAGTGAAATCTTATCTCAAAAAAAAAAAAATCAAGAAAAAAAGAGAGAGAGAAGGTGGAGTGGGGAGGCTGAGGATATAGCTCAGTGTGAAGGTCCTGGATTAAATCCCCAGTACTGCAAAAAAAAAAACAAATACCATGGGTAGGTAACCATGGTGGCATATGCTTCTAATTGCTGAGGCAGGAAGATCACAAGTTCAAACCCAGCCTAAGCAATTTAGTAAGATCCTGTCTCAAAATTTTAAAACACAGCCAAGGATGTAGCTTAGTGAGAGACCCTAGGTTCAATCCCTAGTACTGACAATATGATTACTTATAGTACAGGTTAGGCTATCTTTGCGGTTCCTTATATTCTTAGAATATATCCCACTCGGAATAAGACTACCATACTCAAAGGTCAGGTGTGGTAGTACACACCTATAATTCTAGCACTCTTTGATGCTGAGGCAGGAAGATCTCAAGTTTGAGCATAGCTTCGGCAATTTAGTGACTTAGTGAGATTTATCTCAAAATTTAAAAAAGGTTCTGGGTATGTAGCTCAGTACAAAGACCCCGGATTCAATCCCCGCTACCTCAAAGAAACAACAAAGAAGACTACCATGCTCAGGTAAGATCAGCCAAGAACACCCGCCCCCCGCTCCCCACACACATACTAGCTAGGAAGGAGCTCTGCACCTGAACAAGATCAGAGATTTTTTTTACCTCATTTGTTGATTTATGATCTGTTGATTTCTCAAGTGAAAGGTGAAAATTTAATGCACAGATCTGTTTTCTTCCTTCCCCTTCTCATATTTTCACAGATTTTTTGTTGTTGTTGTCATTGGTAATCTTTTTTGTACCAGGGATCAAACTCAGGACCTTGCTCTTGCAAGGCAGGCTCGGTGCCACTGAGCTACATCCCTGGCCCCTGTTGGTAATTTTTGAAACTTTAATGTTTTAAAATTCCATTTCTGATTCCACTGATGCCCTTACCTTTAGTTATTTTCTTTCCTGCTGAAAGTTGAAAAAACAATATATAATATTTGTTTATCATTATATTACTATTTTGTCAATAACCTTACAAATCTAAGTACTTCTAGTACTAAGACTAGGTTTTCTTCATACAAAGCAGAATGCTCCTAGGGTAAAGATCAAATGGTGTCTTTACTTTATAAATGTAATCAGTTATTTCGAATCATGTCATATTTTACTTTGCCTCATATTTGGGTCATTTCTTTTCTGGCTTTTTGTTTTTTATCCCCAGGATTTTTTTGGGGGGGTACCAGAGATTGAACTCGGGACCTTGTGCTTTCGAGGCAGGCGGTGGAACCACTGAGCTAAATCCCCGGCCCTATCCCCAGAATTTTTAAGTGCTTTTTTTTCTTACTGGCAGAAGAATAATAGGTCTTCTTGATATTCTCAAAGTTTTTTAACCTCACATCTTGGCTCCCCTTTTTTTCCAGAAGTTTCTTTGCAGGAATTTCCACCTTGCTCCTCATCTGGACCATTTGGTGTGTTAATTTGCCAATACAGCTGTGACTATGGGGTTTAAAACTCCCATACCTAGGGGCCGGGGAGTTGCCTCAACAGTGCAAGGACCTGAGTTCAATCCCCGGTACCAAAAAAAAAAAAAAAACCTCCCATGCCTATACATTTCCCAGCCCTCATCCCTACTCCATTCTGGTGACCGCTGTTTGTCAATTATCTTTCCAGAGTTACTTTTTGCATACTCTCCCAAACAAATACAAACTCCTCTTTTCTTCCTGCCTTCACATAAGTGGCTACATGCATGTACTATTCTATACCCTTTTTCATTTAACAGTTTATCTTAGAGATCTTTTCATATCAATACAAAGAGCTTTCTCATCTGTTTATACAGCTGTATAATTAGACATCATTGAAAGCTATTTTAGTTTTCCAATCTACTGCTATTACAGGCAGTGTAGACTTGTAGAATAAATTCCTAGAGTAGAAATGGTGAGTCCAAGAGTATATGCATATGCAAGGTGGATAGAAATGACCAGGTTGCCCTCTATCTGGTGTGCCAGCTTCTATTACCACTCATACCTTACAGGTATGTTTCCATAGCTTTGTCAAAAGTGTACAGATTTTGCTATTTTTTTTAAGGAGTGGGGTGCTAACCTAATGATTGAAGGGCAGAAATTGTTTAATGTTGATGGGTCCACTCTTGTGAGACCACCGTGGAAGATTATCCCAGTTTCACACAAAGAATGAAACAAGATGCAAGGAAATGCTAACAGATTAAGCAATTAATTATAAGACCTAATTAGGAAAAGACTTGGCTATGTAGCCAGCTCATCCAGTGGCAAAGGGAGAAAATATTCAGTATTTGTGACACTGTTTAAAAATGGGTAATTTAGTGCCCTTTAATCTTGGCTAGTTTTGTCCAGTTAAGAAATCTGTTGGATGAAAACACTTGGGGTTTTATGTGTTGTGGGCTGAAGCAGATTTTTAAAAAAATTTCTTTACTATATTTTCATTGGTTTAATTAAATAAACTGCACATTTACTGTTTTCTTTCAAACCACTTTGCTGGAAGTGGGAGGGATTCAAGTAAAAGGAATACATAGTCCTGTCCTTCAGCAGATGAGGTATGGAAAGACTGAAGGAAGAACTGATTGATTTCCTTCAGAGATAGAAGTAATATGGGCCTCAGTGAAGGGGCAAAGCTTGGCTTGTGGTGGGGAATCAGGAGAGAAGGTGGGTTTGGGGTGACCTGAAATAATAGATAGGTTCATTGGCACAGAGAGCTAGAGGCAAGGAAAGGTGTTCTAATTGTCTTTACCTGGTTTATCTGGTTGTAATTTTCTTTTTATTTTAGATTGTGAACCATGTACTTTCTTGGCATTAGCGCACCCTAGCGGAGGGTCAGACTAGTATTGTCACAGGCATTTCTTGTCTGATTGAGATAGCCCAACATAGTTAAAAACACAGACTCCCACTGCCCTGGCTGCCACCCATTAGTTGCAAGAGTTTCGGCAAACTCTTGAACTTCTCTGTGTCTCCACTGTGTCTGTTTCCTCCTCCATAAAATGAGAATTACAATTATTTTGAGGGTTAAATTAGTGTATGGAAATCACGAATTGCAATTTCTGTTTCATACTGTCGTGTATTTGCCATTATTACTGTGTTGTACTTCACAAACTGATACTTTTTTCTATTTAAAGAAATATTTTTCTCAGACTACAAAATTAATACATGCACTGAGCATAGTGGCACACACCTGTAATTCTGGCTATGCAGGAGGATAAGCCTAGGCAGTTTAATGAGATGCTGTCTCAAAATTTTAAAAGTTTTTAAAAAAAGACTGGGAGGATATCTCAGGGTAAAGGCCCCAGGTTCAATCCCCAGTACTTAAATAAATAAGTAAGTAAATAAATACATAAAAATGCATAACAATTATTGGAAATGTGAGATGTATAGAAAAGCATTTCTTAAAACTCACCTATAACCTCATCTCTAACAGCACAGTATTAGCACACTATCTCTGCTGCAGTCTTGTTTATATGGTAGTAGTTGAGTACATAGACTCGGGAGCCCACTTGTTTCTGTCCTTGTCTCAGTCTGCACATCTGTAAGATGTAGGTAATAGTGCCCCTCACAAAATAAGGAGAAAGTAAAATGAAATATGTCACACATCTAGAAGAGTGTAAGGCAGAGTTAAGTGAAGCTCTTGTTTACTCTCCTACCTCTGTGTATATGTCCAACAAGGAAAGATACTCCATTAGCCTCCAAAATAGAGGATGCAAATAGTTTGGACTGGAAAGAGGTACAGGTAGTCAAGAAATGCTCCAAGGGATAAGCACAGACGTACAGACATACACATGGGTGATTTGAATGGCCTGTTAGGAAGGGTGGCTTCAAAAAAAACACTCAAGGGCCCGGGATTTAGCTCAGTGGTTCCAGCACCTGCCTTGCAAGTGCGAGGTCCTGAGTTCGATCCCTGGTACCAAAAAAAACCCAAAAACGCTCAGGTGAAGAAAGTGAACCTGAACTAGCCAAAAGGAAGTTATTGCTAGATTAGATGAAATCTTAGTTCTCCCTAATTAATTGGAAAATAGTTTCTTCCCAGACAGTTGGGGAGAAAGTAAATAAACCCTGTTTAAAACTCAGATAGGGCTGGGAATGTAGCTCAATGGCACAGTGCCTGCCTGGCAAGTGCTAGGCCCCGAGTTCATTTCTTGGTACCAAATAAATAAAACTGAGGTAGAAAATAAGAATGTTGATACTGTAGGTAATAGTAATAATAAAATGATCCTATTAAACTAATTCTATTGGGACAATGAAGGAATTCCCACTTAACATCTTAGCAAGATAATATAGTGGTTTGATTGCTGCATTTCCTCCCTGAGAAAAATCTTGTTCTAATTTGCAAAATAGATAAGTGAGGGAGTCAGTATTCACTCCATCAAGGGATTCACTATTTTTTTAAGGAATTCACTATTGATATCCTATAAATAAGAGCTTTTCTCAAGTCAGGTTGTATTCCCAGAAGAATATGGTAAACGTCATGGGAAAGACATTCATTTAAGGATCCTAACAAAATGCATACTACTCAGTACAGTGGGTTGAACGCTGGCCCCCGAAAAGAGCATTCCAGTCCTAATTCCTAGACTTATGTACTAGATCTTTGCAGATGAGACTAAATCCAGTGACTAGTGTCCTTGTAAGAGAAAGGCAAGGGGAAAAAAAAGAAGAGAGAAACAGGGGAGTTTTAGGACAGAAAAGTTGCTGGGCATGGTGATACATGCTTATAATCCCAGAATTCTGGGAGGCTGAGGTAGGAGGATTATAAATTTGAGCTCATGGGCCAGGGATTTAGCTCAGTGGTTCTGCCGCCTGTCCTGCAAGCACAAGGACCCAAGTTCAATCCCCAGTACCAAAAATAAATTAATTAAATAAATAAATGTGAGCTCAGCCTAGACAAGTTAGAGTTAGTGAGACCTTGTCTCAAAACAAAACAAAACAAAGCTGGAGATATAGCTGGGTGTGAAAGCACTAGGTTCAAATCCCCAGTCCCACAAAGAAAAAATAAAGAAGGAGTGGAGACTCAGGGGAGAGGGTTATGTGAAGACAGAGGCATGGATTGGAGTGATAATGAGCAGAGAACAACAATGAGGGCAGTCAACCCCAGAAGCTGGAAGAGGCAGGAAGGACCCTTCTCTAAGCCCATAGAAAGAGCACAGCATTACTGACACCTTGGTTTGGAGTTCAAAGAAATGACCAAAGCATGATGTGTTATACATTTTGTACAAATAACAGTAAGCTTGTTTAAAAAAATAAATAAATAAATGGCTATCAAGGATAGGGCAGTAAATTCTAGGGATGTCATTATGAGATATATTGGGGAGCAGCTAGTGGAAGAGAGGGGTTCCTTGCCGCCCCAATTATCAGTCTCTGGTGACAAAGGCTATTTTCTGGCCTTGAAGGACGTATTTCCTAAAAGAATCTTTATGGCTTCCTGCATACATGGAAACACAGGCCAAATGGCCCTTCAAAAGTTAGCTTTTCAGGGACAGGGATTTAGCTCAGGGTCACCATGCCTGCCTGGCAAGCCCAAGATCCTGAGTTTGATCCCCGGTACCAAAAAAAAAAAGTTAGCTTTTCAAATGATTTCAGTTTGAAATAACTATTATACCAATTTGTCATATTTTGAGATGGTACCTCCTTAACTCCTTCAAGATATACTTATTTGAAGCCCCAGTAAGAGCTGGGTGTGGTGCCACACACCTGTTATCCCAGCACTCAGGAGGCTGAGGCAGGAATATCAACACAAGGCCAACCTGGGCTACACAGTGAGTTCAAAGTCAGCCTGAACTACATAATGAGACTCTGTCTCAAAAAAGCAAATATAGTAGGGCTGGGGATTTAGCTCAGTGGTGCCTCCGCCTGCCTCACAAGTGCAAAGTCCTGAGTTCAATCCCCGTACCAAAAGAATTAAATAAAAACAAACCGGAAAACCAAAAAAAGAAACACCAATGGTAGGGTGATGGCACTTCCTCTCCTCTCCCTGAAGTCCTTTATCAGGAATGTCAAGGACTGTTCAATTCCTTCAAAGACCTGTAAGGAAAGATGGGTCTTGACTTGGGGTAGGATGAGTAGGTAGATGAAAGTTGAGCTTATTTTTGGACAAACAAAACCAGCTGGTTATTCAGTATATACATTATAATTATACATTTAAAAGATGTGCCATTTAAAGGTAAAATGGAAAGTTATTTCAGCCCCCAATATGACCTACTTTTTATTAATTGTCTTTGTAGAGAAAAAATATCTTGAATCCATATTATTCCTTTTTTTTTTTTTTTGCTTTGTTTAAACATAGTAAGAATTTGTCAGCAGCTGAATATTTGCAGGAAAGGAATAAAGGAGAGAAGGCAAGCAAAAAAGGGAACGGAACTGAAATAACAGCATGACGCTTTCCTTTAGGGTGGCTCTTCAATTCCTATGAAGTGGTAATGTCTGGATGCCAGTGATGTCTCCAGAATTGGAAAACAGGGAAGATCTTTGTATTTAGCATTGTGCTATTGCTTTGTTTCCTTTGCACTTCACAGAATTGAAAATTTCTTCCCTGTGTGATGCAATTGATCATTCAAGTCTCATTGCAGAGGAAATACAGATCAATTCCTCACCTATACAGTTTCAGAAATAACTCCACTGTAATGTCTGGGGAGGGTTGTACACCATACCATGCTGTATCACACTGTAATGTCCAGAGGTGGACAGCAAGCCACTGCTCTGCCTTGTCATGCCACTGCTCTGCTGGAACATGTAGCTCCTAGCGATCTATAAAGAACCAGTTTAATATAAAAGAAGACAATTTATTTGACAATGGGGAAGGAGGAAAAGAGAAGACAGAGACCTACTCTGGATGAGTAGGGAGAATTTGAAAGTGAATAGCTCCAGGATCTGTATCTGTAGCTCTTTTTATTGAGATCTTTGTCTCATGTAGGCTCTTGGAATCTGATTGGCTCCCTGGCTTGTCTTTCATCCTAACCTTGAATTTCTTCTAGCCATGTGACCTTTCCCTGTCCTTTGGTGGAGGTTAAGAATATGGGGGGGGGGGTGCTTATGGACTGGTAGCTTAGGCTGCACTACCTAGGAATTTCCCAGTTCTTTGTCTTTGTCTTTGTCTTCCTAATTGTTTGTGCTTAGCTGTCTTTGTCTTTTTAGTTCCTCAGAGTCTAACTGCCTTTGCTATTGCTGGTATCTGGCTGCAGAGGTCAACAGATCCCCAGCCCTATTTTTAATAAAGCTCAATGAGGCCTTTATCCTATCTTTTTCTACCTACAGTGTCCCCTGTCCCTACAGCATGATCCTGGGATAGGGCTGGGTTTTTTGTTTGTTTGTTTTTGAGGTACGGTCTTGCTAAATTGCCCAGGCTGGCAAATAGCTATCTTATAGGCATGTGCCATTGTACCTAGAGCCAGAGCTACTTCATGAGTGAGTGGTGGAAGTATTACAATACTGGGGACTAAATGCAGAGCCTAGTGAATTAGGGGAAATAATATCACTTCCAGACTACCAGATATCAGATATGCTGTTTGTGTTCCCCAAAATTGAAGCATGAGTTCTAAGCAACAATAGAGATTAAGAGCAGGAAAATTTTACTGAGAGAGGTAGCTCCTAAGTGACAGGAGAGGACCTGAAATGGGTTGCCTCAAACCCCACTTTACAGAGGAAGTTTCATAGAGCAAAATCATGAGGTGGGTACAAAATGACAAGGTAGGTACAACGTGGATCAAAACTATGATCAACCATGGGCCATGGTAGCACAGTGCTTCTGCCGCCTGCCTTGCAAGCAAAAGGTTCCGAGTGTGATCCCCGGTACAAAAAAAAAAACCACATGATCAACCAATAAGATTACCAATATAACCACTTACATAATATTGATCCAGTGGGGAAGCAAGTCACATAGCAAGTGTACATGGAAAGAACAAAGACCTTTTTAGGAAGAGATGAAATCAGAAGGTCCTGGTCACTCACTTGGGTAAGTGATGTCTACCTAGACTTTATTGGACCAGGATAACAATTATAGTATAATCTTCAATTTATTGCTAATCCCTTGGGGAGGTATGTAGGCCTGGTCATTCCATCTTTATTTGAAGGCCTGTCCTTCAGCAGATGCGCCGCCAGCCACTGTCATAATGTGTTCTCATCTTCTGCACTGACTCCCTCAAGGGCCTAACCCTGTATGACTATAACATTTATCTGTAATATTATATATTATATAGTGTACTATTATATATCTAATTATATATTATCTAAAACTGGTGCTAAGGGCTGTATCTCTGTCTGTCTCTGTCTCTGGCTGTCTATCTATCTATCTCTGAGTCTCTGAGTTGCCTAGGCTGGGCTCAAACTTGCAGTCTTCTTGCCCAGCCTCCCAGAGTGGTAGGATTATATGCCTGGCCCAGAGCTACTTTTTAAAAACTTTGACTCATTACATTTAGGTTTCCAATTATTGTAGTTAGCTAAATTAGGTAGAAGTATTACAGGCAGTCCAATAGAGTTAGGTCCTTGAAAGAGAGTCAAAACAAAGATGAAACACATCATAACTGTGGCTGGAGACCAGGCCTCAAGATAAAGAAGATGACCAAGCCTGTATACTTCCTCCAAGGACAAGTACTGAGCCTGACGAAGTCTAGATAGGTATCAGTCACCCCGATGGGTGACCAGGACCTCTAGAAACCCATCATTTACTAGAAGAAGTGTACTTTCCATGCACACTTATTACATGATTTGTTTTCCAATTGGACCACTATTACCTAAGCAACTATGCTTGTAACATTATTGGTTGATCATAGCTGTAACCCATATTGTACCTACATGGGTTTTGCTATATAAAATTCCCTGTAAAGTAGGGTCTCCAGCTATCCATTCGAGACCACTCTTGCCTCTCAGGAGCTATCCTATCAATAAATATATTCTTACTCTTAACCTCTGTTGTTCCTAGAATTCATTCTTCAATTTTTAGAGAACACAAGCTTGGCATTGTCAGGCATCTATCAGATTGGGAAATATAATATTTTCATATTCCACCTCCTGTATCATATCCTATATCACAATCACCTCTCTTATCCATGTTCTTAGATGAAACTTTAGGTCTTCCTTAACAGGGGAACCCTAATACCATGAGGAAAGTTAGACAAGACCATTTGGTCCCAACACCCTAACAAGCACCGCAGTGCTGGAAACATGGGTGGATAAATTTCGCATGCTAGTCCATATGGAGACCAAAGGGCAAATGCCAATTCTTTCCACTGCACCAGTTTGCTCTTTTGTCCAGCTTGAAATCTTGTTCTCCTCACCTTTTTCTGCAACTGCTTATGTTTCTGAGGAGGAAGTCAAGTTTTTTGTTTTTCCTATTCCATTAGAATATCTAGGATTGTGGTCACCATTGTTCTCATCTGCATTTGACACATCTCCCTAAGCAGTTTGTACTCCAAATTCAGGAAGGTGCATCAGTTTGATTTTCCCACCTCACTGGGAGCTCCTCTACCTGCTTTGCTGGTCCTATCTCCTCTGCCAGACTGCTAATCTCTCATCCTTTGCCTCTTTTTTTAATTTCAACTGTCCTCCGCAAAATCGCAGCTGGTCGCATTGCTTTATGTATCAGTTCTCTGCCTTGATGCCTGAATCTATATCTCACATTTAAGCCAGACATAGTGGTGCATGTGTGTAATACCAGAACTCTAGGAGGCTGAGGCAGGAGAATTGTAAGTTTGAGTCCAACCTGAGCATGCTAGCAGCTTAGCAAGATCCTGTCTCAAAAAAATAAATAAAATAAAGATGTCTCAAACATAATAAACTCCTGACTTGTCTACCCTGTCTACCCTAAAATTTCCTGTTTTCTTCATCTAGCTCAAGGTAAAAACACAGAAGCATATTGAAGTTTTGTTTTTTTCCCCCAGCTCAAGGTAAAAACACAGAAGCATATTGGAGTTTTGTTTTTTTCCCCTGCATTCAATCCATCAGCAAACCTGTCAAATCTACCAGAATGTTTCTGAAGTCCACCCTTCATCCATCTCACTACTTCAGACCAAATTTAACCTCCTGTCTTACTTGATGATGGCTACAGCCTCCTGACTGATCTTCCTGCTTCCCACCCTCCACTCCCTGAGGTCCTTTATGCACCTGGCAGCAGCATGATCTTGCACACATGATTGTATATCATCCACTTGTTTATAATGTTTCAGTAGTTTCCCTCATAAGCAAAATCAAGGACCCCGTTGTAAAGTCTAGCCTCTGTTTGCCTCACCGCCCTCATATCTGTGGCTCTGCATATTTATCAGCCTCCAGACAAACCCATCTGCTTTGTTTCCTTCAAAATCCCAACCTCATTTTGTTCATATGTCATTCTCTGCTTTAGAGTTTTATCTATGTGTCTGTCCCTACACAATTAGTTAGAACATTATTTTTGCTGGATTTTGAATTTGATATATATTCAGGTATATATACTATATTCATGTATATATATACTACATCTATTCATATATATATTCTTTTTTTGAGACAGAGTATGTAGTTCAGGCTGGCCTTAAACTCACTATGTAGCCCAGGCTGGCCTCAAACTTGCGGCAATCTTCCTGCCTTAGTCTCCTGAGCGCTGGGATTACAGGTGTGCGCCACCATACCTGGCTCATATATTTTTTTTTTGTAAGTTTTTTTCCCCACTCAGTATTATAGTTAAAGATGAATTCATATTGAAATACAACTTATTTCCTTCATTTTCACAGCTGGGTAGCATTTGATTGTGTGAATATACCACAGTTTTTTAGCTCCTCTTCTGACAGTGCATTTGGGTTCTAATAAGCATAATGCAAGCAATGTCTAGTACAGAAAGTACTTACTATTATAGATCAGTAGTGTTCTTGGTGCTTTCGTATATCTGAATCCCCCAGCAGCCCTGTAACTTGGTGTCATTATAGTGCTTACTTTACAGATGAGGAAGCGGAAGCAGGGGTATGTGAATTAGCTTACCTTACCTAGCATCATCTAGCCAATGAGTGAAATTGCTAGACCATGGACGTCACATATGTTCAGCTTCCTAAGATGATGCCTAATCATTTTCTAAAGCGGTTCTACTAGTCAATACTCCCACAAGCAGCATATGAGTTCCCATTGTGCTGCACTGCATCTTCACCCACTTAATTTTGCCAATTTTGTGGGTGTGAAATGGTATTTTGCTATCAATTTGCATTTCCCTGATTCCTAATGAGGTTGAGCATATTTTTGTATATTTATTAGCCATTAGTGTTTACTCTTCTGGAAACATGAAAAATCTGTTCATGTCCTTTGCCCACTTTTCTATTGATTTGTCAGCCTTTTTCTTTACATATTACAGTTCTTTATATTCTCTTTGTCAGTATTATGAGTTTCAGATACGTTCTCAAAGTTCATAGCTTGTCTTTTGACTCTTGATACAGTATCTCTTAATGAACAGAAATGCCTAATTTTCATATAGTTGAATTTCTCCTTATTTTTGGGAATTTACCTTTACCTCAGAGTCAAGAGAATATTGCCCCATATTTACCTTTCATATATAAGTATTTAATGCACCTAGAGAATATTTTTATATGGGTGAGGAGTAGACCCAAATTTCTTCACTCCTATTTCATAGTTTATCCCTTTCCTACTTATGGAATACTGCCTTTTCCTTATATCAAGTTTCTGTGTAATTATGGGGTCATTTCTGGCCACTCTGCTCTGTTCCATTGATCCTTTGTTTTGTTCCTTTGCTGATAACATACTACTTCACCACTGCTGCTTCACAGTAAGTAAATCTGTTATCTGATAGTTAATTTCTCTTCTTCCAGAGTGTCCTGGTTTTTCTTTCCTTTATAAACTTTAGAATTAGGGTCTATGGAAAATCCTGTTGTAATTTCTATTAGTGCTGTATTAATTTCTATATTACTTTGGAGAAGAATTGAGATCTCTCAATTCTCTCAATAGTTTCCCTTATTCGTGAATATGACATTATGACATTTCTTTTGTTTTACTGTCCTGTGATGACTTTTATTTTGAGTTGTTGTTGTTGTTGTTGTTACTGTTGTTTTGAGACAAAGTCTCACTATATAGTGCAGGCTGGCCTTGAATGCATTATGTATCTAGCCCGGGCTGGCCTTGAACTCACAGTGATCCTCCTGCCTCAGCCCCCGAAGTGCTGGGTATACAGTTGTGTGGCACCATGTGACATGTATATGCATGACATATCTTACAACTTCCTGTAGGTCTCTGCTTTACAGACAAGAAAAATGAGGCACAGTGGAGTTTACCCAAGATGATAGGGCATACAGCTAAGTGAGGACTTAAACCCTAACAGGCTGGCTCTGCAGCCTTTGCTCTTAACCACTACTCTAAGGTGCCTCCCTTCACAAGATGAGTGATGAGCAAGACCTACAGAAGGTCAGAAGAGAAGGGAAGAGAGAGAAGAAAAAGAGAGAAGTTCTTATCCTACTTTTATTTATTTATTTATTTATTTATTTGCTTTTTGAGACAGGGCCTCACTATATAGTCTAGGCTGGCCTTGAACTAGTAATCCACCTGCTTCTGCCTCCATGCTGAGATTATAGGCATGTGCCACACCATGCATGGCCATACTTTTACATTGTGGTATCAAGGTGCACCCATTTCCTACAAATTACTTAAGTTTAACTTTCTTTCTGAAAGAGTAGTACTTCATTGTATATAAGTACCACACTTTATCTATTCATCTGTTGATGGACATTTAGGCTGCTTCCAATTTAGTTATTATAAGTTGTACTGCTATAAATGTGGATATGCATGTATCTCTGTAATATTATGTCTTTAACTCTTTTGGGAAGATATTTAGGAGGGGAATAGCTGGGTCAAACAGAATTTCTATTTTTAGTTTTCTGTGGAATCTCCGTACTGATTTCTGTAGTGGTTTTTACTATTCCCACCAACAATGTAGAATGGCTCCTTTTTTCCCCTGCACCCTTGCCAGCATTTGTTATTATTGAGTTTACTGATAATAGCCATTATTTCCAGAGTAAGGTAGACTGTCAGTGTTTTAATTTACATTTCTCTCATGGCCAATGATGTTGAACATTTTTTCATGTATTTATTGGCCATTTGTATATGAAATATCTATTCATTTCAATCACCTGTTTTTGATTGAATCTTTTATGGGGGCTCTAATTTTTTGAGTTCTTTATATATTTTAGATATTAGTCCTCTATGCAAGGAGTAGCTGGCAAAAGTTATTTTCCTATTCTGTAGTTTGTCTCTTCACTATATGGGTTGTTTCCTTTGTTATGCAGAAACTTTTTAATTTGATATGATCCCATTTGTTGATTCTTGATGTTATTTCTTGTGAAATTGGGGTTCTGTTCAAAAAGTCTTTACCTAAGCCTATGTATTCAAGAGTTTTACGTATTTTATCTTCTAGCAGATTGTTTCTGTCTTAATATTTAGATCTTTAATCCATTTTTATTTTATTTTAGTACATGGTGAGAGTCTAGATTCACTCTTTGCATATGTGTAACCAGTTTTCCCAGCCACCATTTTTTGAAGAGGCTATCTTTCTTCCAGTATTTATTTTTGTCCCTTTGTCCTTAAAGTTAAGATGATTGAGGCTGGGGATTTAGCTCAGTGGTTTCACCACGTGCTGCACAAGTGCAAGGACCCGAGTTCGATCCCCGGTACCAAAAAAAAAAGATGATTGAATGTGCCTTGGGTTGTATCTGCATCTACTGTTCTGTTCCATTGATCTACGTGTCTGTTTTTGTGCAAGTGGAATGTTGTTCTTATGTAGCTTTGTAATAAACTTGAAATCTAAGATTGTGATCCTTGCTGCTTTGTTTGGTGCCCAGGATTGTTTTTGCTATTCTGGGTCTCTTCTATTTTAGGATTGTTTTTTCTAGTTCTGTGAGGAATGTTATTGGTGTTTTGATTGAGATTGCATTAAACCTATATATCAGTTTTAGATGTTTGGCCATTCTGACAATATTGGTTCTGCCTATGCAGAAACAGGGGATATCTTTCCATTTTCTGATGTCCTTCTCTGGCTCCTTTTGCAGAGTACTATAGTTTTCATTATAGAGCTTTTTCACTTCCTTTGTTAATTCCTAAGTATTTAATTTTTCTTGAGGCTATTGTGAATGATAATTTTTCCTAATTTCTTTTTCAGTGGGTTCATTATTGGTGTAGAGGAATATTGTTGATTTTTATGTGTTGATTTTTGTATCCTGCCACATTGTTGGACATGATTAATTCTAGGGGTCTTTGGGTGGAATTTTTTGAGTTGGCTTCACATCCTGAAGTTACATAAGTGCCCCCAAGGAGTCCCCAGTGATTCTGGCCCTCAGGGTTTCACACTCTTGTGTTATTCTCTCTCACACTAAACAAGCTCATCTGTATAATCTTTAGAATATTGAGGAAATGATAAGAACCTGACTTCCAAGGGTGGGTCACAAAATATGTTATACTTTTGCCTTCCTCTTTCTTGGACTGTTCACCATGGAGAAGCTACCTCCTATGTTGGGAGTTAGCAAGAAGCCCTGGGAAATGTGCTTGCTTCAGCAGCACATGACTTTTTTTTTTTCTTGGTACCAGGGATTGAACTTGGGTCCTTGCGCTTACACAGCAGGCAGCGGAACCACTGAGCTAAATCAGCAGCACATATACTAAGAAGCCCTGGGAAATGTTTGTGTGGAGAGGAAGTGAGGCTGCTTGTTAGCAGCCTTGTAAATTAGGGACAAAGATTCTGCAGCCCTGGTCAAACTTTAGCTAGAACCTCACAAGAGCTCCTGAGCTAGGACCACCCAGTTTCACTGCTTCTGAATGCCTGACACACTGAAACTGTGTGATAATAAATATGTATCAGTAGTAGTAATAGTAGTAGTGATAGTATTATTATATAGCAATAATTAATACACATTAATGAGTATCTTTTGGTAGTAAGCTCCCAGTTTTAGTCTGAAAATGTTTTTAATTAACGTCTTCCTAAAATATATTTTATTGATATCTAAAATTATATAGTCACAATTAGTTTTTCAGCACATTGAAGACATTTTTCTTTCTTTTTTTTTTTTTTGGTACCAGGGATCGAACTTGGGTCCTTGCGCTTGCGCAGCAGGCAGCAAAACCACTGAGCTAAATCCCCAGCCCCTTGAAGATATTTTTCTATTCTTCTCTGAGTTCATTTATTGCTATCTGCCCATTGTCAGATAAAAGACTTATATCCAGAATATATAAAAAACTTACCACTCACTATAACAAACAAACCAGTTTTTTTGTTTTTTTTGTTTTTTTGTTTTTTGGTACCAGGGATCAAACTCGGGTCCTTGAGCTTGCACAGCAGGTGGCGAAACCACTGAGCTAAATCCCCAGCCCCAAACCAGTTTTTAAATGGGCAAAAGGTTTCAGTAAACCAAAGAAGATATGCCAAATAAAAACATGAAAAGATGCTGAACATCATTAGTCATTTGGGAAAAGCAAATTAGTCATTAGAGAAATACAAATTAAAGCCACAGTAAAATATCAATTCACATTCACTAAAATAGCTATAATCAATAAGGCAGGTAATAACAAATGTTGGTGAGGATGTGAAAGAACAAGAATCCTTGTACACTATTGATGAGAAAGTAAACTGGCACAGCTATTTTGGAAAACACTCCAGCAGTTTCTTAAGAAGTTAAAACAAGTGTACTGTATGACCCAGCAGAAGAAATGCTACCTGGGTTCACACAAACATTTGTAAGTGAATATTCTCATAACATTATTATTCATAGTAACTAAAAAGTGATATGGTCCAAATGTCCACCAGCTGGTGAATGGATAAACAAAATATGGTGTATATATTACAATAAAGTACTAGTCAACAATAAAAATAATAAAATACTGGACCAGGGATTTAGCTCAGTGGTTCTGCTGCCTGCCTTGCAAGTGCAAGGTCCAGAATTCAATCCCCGGTACCAAATAATAATAATAATAATAAAATACTAATACATGCTACAAATAGATAACCCTCAAAAACATACTAATGGAGGAAGCCAGACATTTTATGGTTCCATTTATATGTCAAAAAAAAAAAAAACCTGTACAAAGAACAGATTGGTTTCCTGGGATGGACTTGGACTAGGGATTCACTACAAATGGGCACAAGTGATCTTATTTTGGTGATGGAAATATTCTAAAACTGAATCGTGATGGTTGTACTGATGTAGAACCTCTAAATGATATAAGGGAAATAATATAACTCCCAACCTACTAGATGTCAGATACCTCAAGTTCATGTTCCCCAAAATTGAAGAATGAATCCTAAGGAACAGTGGAGGTTAACAGTAGGAAATATTTATTGAGAGGGAGAGATTTTAGCTCCTGAGAGACAGGAGGGGGCCCAAGTGGGTTGCCAGGGACCCCTCTTCACAGGGGAAGTTTTATAGAACAAAATCATAAGGTGGGTACACAATGTGAGACAAAACTATGATCAACCAATAAGATTACAAGTATAAAGGGCTGGGGATGTAGCTCAGTGGCGCCATGCCTCCCTGACAAGCGCAAGGTCCTGAGTTCAATCCCCCAGTACCACAAAAAAAAAAAAAAGATTACAAGCATAACCACTTAGGTAATGTTGATCCAATGAGGAAGCAAGTCACATAGCAAATGTATATGGAAAGAAGAACTTTTTTAAGGAAAGGATGGATCAGAAGGTCTTGATCACCCACTGTGGTGACTGATGTCTGTGTAGACTTTATTGGGCCAGGTGTTACCTCTTATCCCTTGGGGAAGTATGTAGGGCCTGGTCATTTTGTCTTTATTTTGAGGTCTGGCCTCCAACAGATGCGTCTCTGGCCAAAGTTGTAATGTGTCTTCATCTTTTGCACTGATTCTCTCAAGGGCCCAGCCCTATCTGACTGCCTATAATATTTTTACCCAACTTAGCTGCCTAAAATGGTAGTATGTGGCAAATTTACAGAAGATCAACAAGTTATACACTTAAAATAAATGAGCAGTATAATTGTGAACCAACCCTAAATTGTTTATTTTTTTTTTAAGTTAGCTATCAGTCTGACTGCTTCTGTCTGAGGGAGCTTTTCAGTCTTTATCTTTTGTTCTTCAGATTCCCAGTAATATGTGAGTGTGGATTTGTTTTTATTTATCCTCATCTGGATAATTGTTGGGCTTTCTGAATCTGAGCATGGGTGATGTTATGGTTTCTATCTGGATGTCCCCCCAAAACACAGGTGGGACTTTTGGGAGGGACTGGATCTTGAGAGCATGATTAGTCCATTTATGAGTTTATAACTGTCACGTAGGGAGGTGAAGCCTGGTTGGAGGAGGTGGGTCACTGGGGGTGTGGCCTGCAAGAGTTCATCTCTTTCCCACTCTTCCCTTCACCTTCTCTCTCCTTCCCATTGCCATGCCATGAGCTGATTCTCCTCTGCCGTGCCTCTCTACCATGCCGCCTTGCTTTGAAGCTAGCCAATTAGGGACCAAAACCTCTACAAACTATGAGCCAAAATAAACCTTTCCTCTTTTAAATTGTGGGTGTTGGGTATTATGTCTCAGCAATGAGAAAACAACACAGGCAACTTTGGTAAAATCTAGAAATATTTTTGCCATTAGCTCTTTGAACAATGCTCCTGGCCTAATCTCTTTCTCCTAGAAGATAATTGTATTTTATGTTGAACTTCTCTATTTTCCAGGTCTAACTTTGATATTTACTTATTATCACTCTGCTGCATTTTGTAATTTCTTCAGATTTCTTTTTCATTTTACAAACCTCTCCATCAGTCCCAGAAAGAGGACACAGAGTGCACTTATGTTCTTCCATAGTCACATGCTTTACCTCTGGAGCCAGAGTAGAGTTATCTTCTCCAGACCTCCTGAAAGGGACTCTGGAGTTCCTGAGGACCATTCCACGCCCTACTTGGAAAACCACTGCCCTGGAGTATTCACAGATCAGGGTGTATCTGTTCTGCCACTGTGCCATGTCAGGCCAAACCCTCCCAAAGTAGATATTTTGAGTTGCCCTCCACCAGTATTTAATTGTTCTAATCACTGTGATCACATTATTTGATGTCCTATTTATAATTTTTGCCAATCTGGTGAAAGTAAAATACTGTGTCACTGTGAGTTTTTTGTCGATTGTTTGCAGTACTGGAGATTGAACCCAGGGCCTTTGCAGTGAGCTGCATCCCCAGCCAGCCCTTTTTTATTTTTATTTTTTAAATTTATATATTTTTTGGTACCAGGGATCAAACTTTGGACCTTGCACTTGCGAGGCAGGTGGTGGAACCACTGAGCTAAATCCCCTGCCCCCTTTTTTATTTTTGAGTCAGGGTCTCACTAAGTGGCTGAATTGCCCAGGCTGAGCTCAGTCTTCCAGATTGGTAGGACTATAGGGATGTGTCACCATGCCTGGTTCTCACTGTGGTTCCATTTTCTTAATTAGTAGTAAGATTGAACATCTTTTTATATGTCTGTATTCCATTTGTTTTCCTTTTTGTTAAGAGCCGGTCCAGTATTTTTCACTCATAATCCAAGTTTTGTTCTACCTTTTTTTTTTTTTGGTGCTAGGGTTTGAACTCAGCATCTTGCACTTGTGAGCAAGGTGCAGTGCCACTGAGCTAAATCCCCAGCTCTGTTCTACCTTTAATTTGCACTTTCTTTATTACTAATAATATTGAGTATCTTATGTATATGGTTTTTTTTCCATTTGCTTTCCTTTCCTGTTAAAGGCCTATCCAATATTTTCGATCCATAGCTCAAGTTTTGTTCTACCTTGTAGTGATAAAAGTGGAGTTAGAGTGCTCATATGAGAGTCAAATTGGTCATATTCCCATTTATTTTTATTTGAGCATAATTTTAATATGTGAGAGTAATATTTGATTTTTAAAATATTGTTCAGGCTTTTCCTAAATTTTTTGGGTTTTTTCCAACATGGTCTTACTATGGTACCCTGGAAGTGATCTTCCAACTTCCACCTCCCTAGTAGTTAGGACTACAGGCACATGTCACCATGCCCAGCCCTGAGCTTTCTTTTAGGACCCAGTAAGTTGTGTTTTTGCAGAGGGCAACATGTGTTCTGTTTGGCTTAGTATGTCAGTAGGCATCAGCATATATACCCATTCTAATCAGACACAATATACTTCATAAACTCAAGTTTCTGTTTGTTTAAATCTCAACTCTTGGGCTGAGAATGTAGCTCAGTGGCACCGCGCTTGCCTAGCAAGGGCAGGGTCCTGAGTTCAATCCCCAGTACCAGGGCATGGTGGGGTGGGGGACGATTAAATCTCACCTCTTTAGCCCTCAGTTTCCATCTGTAAACTGGAAATAGTACTTTCAGCTCCAGTGTTCTGGGGCACTAATTGACTTTATTTAATCTTTATCCTTCCTTTCAGTCATATGAATGGGCTTTGAATTAATTTGAACCACAGATAGTTTTAAGTGTCCTTTAATGAATTCTGACCCTCTGAATTCTGTTCAGCCTGTTCCTTTCGCCCCTTTTATATATTTTTTAACTTTTGAACTTTCAGAAAAGTAGAGAAGATAGTATAGTGATCCTCCATGTGCTTGTCACCCAACTTCAGTAATCACCACCATTTAAAAAATATTTTCCTGGGCCAGGGATTTAGCTCAGTGGTTCTGCCGCCTGCCTCAAAAGCACAAGGTCCTGAGTTCGATCCCCGGTAACTCCCCCAAAAATATATTTTCCTAAAATTAAAATAGGGATTTTTAATTTAAAAAAATGTAAACAATTCCAAAAAATCGAAAGAAGAAAGTAAAAATAGATGAAATCCCACTATCAGCAACGATAACTATTTAAATTTGCTTCGAAATCTTTGTGTGAAAATTGAATGTGAGATTTAACAAAAATGGAATATACCATAATTATTGTAGTATAATGTTTAATCCTTTTATATGTATATATCTACATCATTCTTTATTGTAAATATAGTTTCTTATGTAAATGTATTAGCCAGTTCCCAATGTGTACTGTTCAGTTTATCTTACATAAATTTTTTAAAATGAGTTGAGCATAATAGTAATATGACTGTTATGCCAGTACTCTGGGAAGTTGAGGCAGGAAGATCACAAATTCAAGGCAAGCCTGGACAATTTAGTGTCTTAGCAAGACCCTGTAGAGAGAGAGGGAGAGGGATGAGGAAGGAGAAGTAGGAGGGGAAGAGGGAAAGGGGCAGGAAGAGAAAAGGGAGGAAGGAAGGGAGGGTGGGAGGAAAGGAGGGAGGGAGGCAAATAGGCTGGGACATAGCTCAGTGTAAAGACCTGGGTTCAATTCACAGTACCTCACCCCCAGAATCTAAAAGTGGGCTGTTTTCATACCTACCAATAATACTTTAAAGCGCTCATTTTCCATATTCTCATCAACTTTGGGCATTGTCATTTTTTTAGTCTGGTTGGCACCTGTATTTATCTGATTAGTGATAAAATTAAACATCTGCTCCTATTTTTTACCTTAGTTTTTGTGAATTGTCAGTATTATTTGCCAATTCTAATTTCAGGGTGTTCTCTCGTTGCAATTTTTTTAAATTTTAGTTTTTAAAATCTTATCATTGTTTATTATTTATTTTGCTATATAGAAATTTTTATTTTATTTTAAATATATTGGTCAGATAATTATGGGTTCATGATTTTATCATGTTTAGAAAGTTCTTCCCCACCTTAGGATTATTTTTTTTAACTATCCATATTTTCTTCTGGCACTTTTATTGCCTTCTTTTTTCTGCTTAAATCTTTGATCTGTCTGAAATTTACTTTGGTATAAGGAATAAGAAAGGTGTTGAGTGCAAGGAGTAAACAAGATATTTTAGTTATATTGGCCTTAAAGAACATGTTAATATTCCTTGAGTTAAATCCTCTTTATTCTTTTTTCCCCATAAGTTTCTTGGCTTTTGTTAATGTTACTATAATTTTTTTTTTTTTGAGATAGAGTATCACTATGTAGTTCAGGCTGGCCTTGAACTCACTTTGTACAGGCTACTGGAACTCTTGATCTTCCTGCCTCAGCCTCCCTAGTGCTGAGATTACAGAGGTGTGCCACCATGCCCGGCCACTATAAAGATTTTTAAATCTATCAAAAAGCAGAGAGAAAGTTTTAATGAACCCCGATATAATTCATCTCCTAAATTGAACGTTTGTTAAAATTTTGTCATAATTCATATATTTTTTCTGAAATATTTTGTAGTTACAAAATCATTTCCCACTTGAATTCTTTTTTTTTCATTAAGTTTATTGGTACATTTTAGGTAAAAACAAAACAAACAAACAAAAAAAACCCAGTTACATTCATCGTTGGGATCTTGTACCTCTACTTGGTATATCTTGGTTCTTATTTTTTCCCTATTTCCCTGCCTTCCGTTCCCCCCCCTCCACCCTTCCCTATTTGCAGAGACTTTGTTTCCATTTTTTCCTTTTCTGATATTTTTTCTTTTCCCTTCTTTCCTTTCCCCTACCCTTCCCACTTCCCCTAAGGAGTGTTCTTCTTTTTATAGAACCTTAAGCTGAATCACGGTATTGTTTACATGGACACATTCTCTTTCTCTTTTGTAGACATTTATAGCGATGGACTACTTATGTTGTCTGGTGTATTCACAAATACATTGATTTTGGATTTGTTTCTAACTGTGTGAATTTAGGCCTCCTTTCCTTATTTGTGTAAGACTGGCTAAGATACTGTCTATTTTGTTTATTTTTTTAAACAAACAGCTCTTTGAATCACTATAATTCTTAGTCTGTTTATTCTTTTCTACTTTTGTCTTTACAATTTCCCTTATCAGAGCTTTGGATTTCTCTTCTTTTTCCAGGAAATTGAGATGCATTGTTAGGTTTTTTTATGTGAGCTTACTTGGCTTTTCTGATTTAAGTGGTTTGCACCACTTAAGTTTTGCCCTCGTAGGACTGCTTTCCTTGTGTCCAGTTGGTTCTCTTTATGTTGTATTGGTATTATAACTGGACTCTAGAAACTCCTGTTTTCTTTAATTTGTTCTGAGACTCATTAATAGAAGATTATATTCTCAAGTTCCCATAGTTTTTATACATTTTTGACATTTCTAGTGTATAATTTTGATTCTTTTATATTTACATAGGAATGCTTTATGGGCTAATATATGGTAGACTTATTGACATTGTTGTCTTCAGTGTCTCTAAGATGCATAAAATCATTAGTCATGAGCAGTATATTTGAACTTCATGTCTGTGATGTGTGAAGTACTGATGCCAACATGTGCCCCTCACCATGGGAGAAACAATCACTATGAGGTTTATGGCTTTGGTGAAGATCAGTGTTCTTGGTGCTTAAATTTTCTTTGTAAGAATGGAGGAAAACCTAAGCACAGACTATTATTGTTGCTTAGTAAAACGTTTTTTTGGGGGGAGGGGTTAGACAGGGTCTTCCTATTTAGTTCAGGCTTGGCTTGAACTCGCTATTTAGTCCAGGATAGTCTAGATGTCACTGCGATCCTCTTGCCTCAGCCTTTCATGTGCTAGGATTACAGCCATGTGCCACTATGCCTTAGACTTTTCCTGCAAGTTTTGTATTCATCTTCAATTTGCTGGTCACCTGAGTTTCTTCCTATGGCAGCCAGGTTCCTAAAGGTTTCCCACATCACATCTCTGTAGAGCTTCTTTTGGGATGGATCCAGCAAAGCCCACTCCTCCCTGGTGAAGTTCACAGCCACATCCTCAAAGGTCACTGCCTCCATCTCGTGGCCCCCAGTCCCCGGAGTCCTTCCCATGCAGCCTGCAGCCAGCAGAAGTCACAGAAGGCAGTCTAGCCCATGGGGGGCTCTCAGTGCCTTGCTCAGGACACTCGCTTGGGCACCATGACCCCCACTTGAATTCTTCAGCATGTATCTCTATTTACTTTCCACATATATATATATATTTTTTTTTAATTGATTACCACTTGTATTAAGAAAGCTTTTCATTTTCTGTATTTGATTTTTGTATTTTCTTACATTTCCACTAGCTTTCTGGTTGATTCTCTTGAGATCCAGTACATAGGCATATCTGTAAATAGGGATTTTTTTTCCTCTTCCTTTATTTTTTTTTATTTTTTTGGTTCTGGGGATTGAACTTGAAACCTTGCGCTCGCAAGGCAGGCGCTGAAACCACTGAGCTAAATCCCCGGCCCTACCTTTCATTTTTTTATACCATTTATTTCCAAATACTTCATAGCTGAGTTTCCAGAAAAGTTTGATGTAAGTAGCAGAAGTAGGCCCCTATTTTCTTCCTGTCTTCAGAAGGAATGTTCTGGTCTCTGATTGTCTAATGCTATTTATGGAAAGTATGTATTTTTTTTTTTAATTGATGTGAAAAAGTAATTTTCTATTAATCTTTTCCTATTAGTCTTTTTTAAAAATTAGGAAGGTATTGTATTTTATCAAATGCCTTTTTTAGGATATAACAAAATAATCTAACTTATTTTTTCTTTTGAACTTACTAATGTAAGATGTATTAATATTCAATCCCTAATATTCAACTATTCTTGTCATGGGATCTCCCTTGGATATATTTTTAATATACTTAGTTGATTTTTGCCCTGATTGCTTGTTTTTAGCTGAATCTTGGAGAGGTTTTGTGTACTTGTTTTTTTTCTACTCACAAACCCTCTCTTGTCTTGATTACAAAAACACATGGATTGAAAAGTTACAGTATGAAAGACTAGAATTTAAGTGATTAGGATTTGTCAGATGCTGGTAACACTTAACATCTGTTTAGAAAAGGTTAAGGAAAGTGCTTAACAATTTTGAGCGCTTCTAATATGCCAGGGTCTCTGAATATCTGTGCAGATGTGAACTTTTCACATTTGTTGGTTCCACATTTGTTAGTTCGTGTAACAATTCTTCGTAGGTAAGAAAGCTTATATTTAAGTGTCTTCTATAGGAACTACTTTGAACTTGAGAGTTTTTATGTCTGATTTTAATAATCAAGTTCCCACTGCACATCTGAGGCCTGTTACCAGAAGGTTATCAAGAAGAGATTGTAAAGAGGGAAGAGAAATGTTAAAATTTTCTTGTTCTATGCAAGTAATTAGCATTCATACCCCAAAATTATCACATGCTGAGAGTAGCTGAAAATTAGGGGTTTGCTTATAACCTTATATCCCTCTGCTTCATAGAAAGTCACATACCAGGGAATAAATTATTCCAAAGTAGCAGAGTGCAGTGGCACATTTCTGTAAACCCAGTACTTGGGAGGCTGAGGTAGAAATTCAAGACCAGTCTGGGCAACTCAGCAAGACTCTGTCTCAAAATAAAAAATAGAAAAGGGGGGTTGAGGGTGTAGCTCAGTGGTATAGCACTCTTGGGTTCAATCCCTAGTGTGGCTAAACAGAACAGCAAAATGCCTAGGCATGTTTCTTGGTTCTGTTTTCTCTTTGGTTGTATTGTCCTCATTCTCTGGTGTTCCCCTATTTGAACATTTTTGGAATTAAAAATGTATTTGCTTTGCTTTTTAAAAATCTGCTGGGGGGGG